>KN838695.1:8594-33402 GCA_000827195.1 Laccaria amethystina LaAM-08-1
TAATTTTGAGTAGTTATTACATAAATGTGACTTTATATGCTTATTGTCCCTCTCCCCTCTCTCTCTCTTATTAACAATATAGCTAGTATAATAAATTTTGAGTAGTTATTACACAAATGTAATTTTATATGTTTATACCTGAATGTCAGAAAGACTTCATTGAATTATCAGCAAACCTCATAAGTTGCTTCAGAAAAGAAGTGAATAGGATGATACAAATATTGACCATATTGTTATCAGAAAAAAAAGTTTATCCTATGTATATGTATCTCAAAATATGACACAATAAAGGCTCAAAAAAATCTGAATTCCAGTCCTATTCCTGCAGGAATGCATCAATTCCTCTGGAATCCAGCGAAATCCGGTTCATTCCAGTGGAATCCACCAGAATCCGGTGGAATTTAAGCATTCCTGCAGGAATCTGTAGGGCATCAAAAAGTACTGGTCACGGCCCTGAGTTGTTGGTAGAAATATTTTTTTTCACTGAAATGGCTATGAAATATATCCTGACTGAAAATATTTTCTGGGACTAATTAGGGTCTCCGGGGTCCTCATTTCAGGGGAAAATAAATTGTTATTTTTCTACAATTGGGGGATTCTTGGCAATTTTTTCTATGTATATAGCTGTTTTCCTGGGAGGTAGAGCTGGAGATCAGGGTTGAAAAGGCATTCAAGGATGACCCTATGTATGAAATGCACATTTTCATAGCATGCGAAAAGGTTTGTGTTTCTTTCCATAATCAGCTCCTTATTTCTAAATGTTGTTCAGTTGGTTAGAACACAATTGGGATGGTTGACTTTCCTCTTCCCTTCACGTCCTGCCAAACCAGACTTGCAAGAGGGAGAAACTGCACAGTGGAAGAAGGGCCTAAACACTGCCATTCAAGATATTTTGGACGAACTTTCAACAAAATGGAGCCTGGACAAGGATGTGATGTTCTTAAACTTGAACATGTCATTGCATTGTCAAGGGCTCATGGGGAGGGCAGTACTTTTTGATGCCCTACAGATTCCTGCAGGAATGACTGGAATCCACCAGAATGGGACCAGAATCCACTGTCCTTTGTTGTCTATAAGCAAACTTTGTAGTGTACATTGGCCTTTTGAAATTTATCATTAACCTTTTGTTGTCTCTGAGTATCAATTTCCCTTTTTGGATATGTACCTTCCTTTTTGGATGAATTTTCCCATGATACAATAGTTGTAGCCCCTTCTTATTGCTTTCCAAATGTGTTGAACACATGTTGTTTGGTTTTGTTTCCATTGAGATAAACCCAAAAAACAAAAATAAATGCAGCAACCAGAAAAATCTTTTACCTCATATCTCAACAAAGGAAGCACTTTAGAGCAAAATTCCAACTGATTCTGGAAGCCACAGTTCAGGGATACAACTTTCGTTTTTGACCATTTTTGGTAATTGGTCATGTGACCATTGTCCTGATATCACATCAGGTGAACTCTGACAGGTGTAACCATCCTTATCTTGTTTTTCTTCACTTTTTGGTCCAATCAGGTCAGATTTCCTTTTAGGATATATGGAAATGACCTTGACATGGACCCTGAAAACAGTGCATACATCATCTCTATTTTTTCTGTTTTTTCTTGCTATTTTTGATTAGAAACACTCAAATTTCCCTTTTTGGACATCTACCTTGGACCCTGAACATGTCACCTAACAATACTGACCACCGTTTATACGTTTTTCTAATTTTACTGCTATTTTATAGCTATTTTTAATCTATAAATGCAAATATTTCCATATTTGGAAATGCACCCAAACATCATCATCAACCATCTTCTATTTTTACCTGATTTTCCCCTGATTTTGTTGCAATCTTTCATTTTGCATAGCCACACTTTCCATATTTGGAAATGTGCACAGGCCATGTAAACACTACCCCAACATTGTCAACAATAGTCCACACCATGTTTATACTGTTTTTCTATTTTCTAGCTATATTTTCACTAGTTACCATATTTGGAAATGCACACAGACCACGTAAACACTACTCCAACATTGTCAACAACAGTGTACTAGTGTTGCCGCATTTTTGAGCCGGTTATTTATTGTTTTGCTTATACAGAGCGCAGTTTTTATTCATATTTTACATTCTTAGAATTTCCAGATAGATACGATGTAGATCTAAATTGTAAAAAAAAGAACGTAAAAAAATATTGGGCTTTCGTTGAGTTATTCACGTTTAGCCGGTGGCCAAGTCGCGACTCAAATGAGCCGGCTAATTTTCAAAGCCGGTCGAATATCTCGATCGAATCTCGGTAGCTTTTTGTGATCTTTTTTTAAAATTTTAGATCTATGTCTTACCCACCTGGCGACTCCAAGAACGTAAAATTCGAGTGAAAAACACTTTCTGTATAAACAAAACAAAAAACGAGCCGGAAAAAAAACGCGGCATCCCTACAGTGTACATTATGTTTCTTTTTTTTTTCTCTTTTTTTCCATATTTTCTGGCTATATTTGCATTAATTACTATATTTGGAAATCTGCACAGACCATGTAAACACTACTCCAAAATTGTCAACAACAGTGTACATTAGGTTTATTCTTTTTTTCTCTTTTTCTCCAGATTTTCTGACCATATTTGCATTACTTACCATACTTGGAAATGTGCACAGACCATGTAAACAGCACCCCATCCTTCAACAACAGTCTACATCATGTCTATCCTTTTTTTCTCCTTTTTTCCTGATTTTCTGGCTATATTTGCATTACTTACCATATTTGGAAATTTGCACAGACCATGTAAACAGTACCCTAACAACATCACTACACCATCCCTATTTTTTTTTCTGATTTTATGGTTATTTTTCATCCAAAATTGCAAAACTTGTCATATTTGGCAATTTTTAGTGTTCATTCCAGTCACTGCATTCCAGTACCATTCCAGGGATTGTTCTGGTAAAAATACCGGAATAACAAAATTTTATGGCTGGAGTGAAAATTTGGCTGGTAAATTCCACTGGAATGGCACCGGAATCCACAGGAATGACTGGAATCTGGCAGGAATCTGTAGGGCATCACTAAGACCTCACTTTTTGTAACCCCAAGAAAGAGTTAAAATTGCAAAAATTGTACTTCATATGATTAAATTGATTTAATCTATATCAATGACAAACAACAATAGATGTTGTCATTCATCATCTGGCCCCCATGTCACTGTTGGTGATGTGGCACCTGGCTGGTGCTCATTCACTGGGTGATGGTGTTATTGCATGAGCTGGCAATGTGGCATTCTGATGTCATTCTTGCAGTGTTGGGGCATGCTGTGGTTGTTGGGGGCAATGGGTGACATTCATGTGTGGTGGCAGCTGTTGGTGACAGTGGCAATACAGGGACACTGGGTAGGTGGATGATTGTGGCAGTTGAGGAAGAGTATAGTTTAGGGTTGTTGACAATACACAAATCAAGTGTCAGTGTTTGATGATGTTCAATTTGGGTGTTGCTGGGCACTGTAGTAAAAGAATGGATTCTGTTCCAGTGAATTCCAGGTATAATTCCACTCAAGTAATTGCTGCATTCTGGCAGAATGTTGAATTATGTTCAGCATTCTGCCAGAATTGTTTTATCAATTTGGCAGCTCCCTGTGCCAAAATTTATTCCTCCAGAATCAGTGGAGGACAATAAAGACCTCCCAAAAACTCAGGATCAAGACATGAAAAACATATTTGGATCTTATTCTATATATGCTTGTTTTAATTGGTTGCACCATCTTCTCTTAGGATTTCAGAGGCAAGAATTAAATGTGGATGAAACAATTATGACCTCCTTGGTAACTCTCATTATAAATTTACAAACATTTCAGGATAAAACATGGTATAACACCATGCTGACTTTTGGAGTTTCTAAAAAGACAGGAATGTTCAGCTGTATGAGAGATGGAAAGGCTTTGTTTCAAGTCAGTTATTGCAACTCTCAGATGGTTAGCACATTCTTAATATGTTTAAGACAACACAGGGGTTAATAGTTACAAAGAATTTTATAAAGCTATTTGAACAAGTTATTGGAAGCAAGAGTTTATAATTAGGATATCTTCACTAATTTATCAAGATCTTCCAACAGACAATCAGTCCACAATGCTGTAGGGTGGTAGTCTCAGCAATGAGTACTTCATCTACAGAGACCTCAAGAGACTGAAACTGAAACTGAGTACATACAGATTTTTCTTGTCCTCAGTGCCTACATAACTCAATGATAGAGATATTAGAGAAATCATTCATATAGAGGGTGTATCAACCACTAAGAGAAATGGAGATAGTGAACAAGAAGAGATGAAACAGATAAATGCACATACAAAACTTGACATTTTGCAAAGAAATACACTTATTAGAATCTGGATAGCTCTGTATCTCTCTACATGTTTCAAAGATGAGTATTGAGTGAGCAGTAGCAGCAAGAAAAACACCCTACCCTCTAAAAATAGGAAAGTGTTATGACACCAATGATTCTAATATGATAGAAAATGGAGTTGACTTGCCCACTATATATCTGAAAAAAGTGACCTGGTCAAATAATGTGATGAAATACATACTTTCTAACAAAAAAATAAGTTGAAATAGGAAAGTGCTTAAATCTGAAACTGGACCAAATACATACAAGCTACAAAACATGAGCATTCTTCTGCAATAGGGAATAAAAACATACAATCTGAGTTGAAAGATGCATATATCAGGGTGATGGAAATGAGAGTCAATGGATAACCTACTTCCTAAACAAAAATATATTGTAAAATTGGTCTATGTAATGCTTAAATTTGACTAACCTCCTTGAAAGATATTGATTGGAGATTGATTTCCTGACGAAGAATAATGACTTAATACATGTAGATTGAAAAATGAAAGCTATGAAATAAAACTCACCAGACATGCAGAAGAGACCACAGACCTTCTATGAATGAAAAGAATAAGTACAAAAATAAGTGAGTAAAATAGTTTGGAATAGTGATATAAGCAACTCACCTGCTAAAAAGAAAATATCAAAAACAGGTTCAGAAGAGTGCACATTAACAACCAGGCCAACTCACATTCTGAAAGAAGATGGGCCACAGTCAGAAGAGTGCACATTAAAAACCAGGCCAACTCACTGCCTGAAACAAGACAGACCACAGTAAGCTTTATCAGAAGAGTGCTCATTAAAAATCAGGCCAACTCACCTCCTGAAACAAGACAGGCCACAGTCGGTGTTACCAGAAGAGTGCACATTAAATCAAGGCCAACTCACAAACTGAAACAAGATAGGTCATAGTCAGAATAGTGTACATTCAAATCCAGGTCAACTCACTCTCTGAAACAAGACAGGCCACAGTTGGTGTCACCAGAAGAGTGCACTTTCAAAACAAGGCCAACTCACAAGCTACAGCCAGTGTCATAAGAAGGGTGTACATTAAAAACCAGGCCAACTCACCATCTAAAAAAAGAATGGCCAGAGTATGTGCTTTAGAAGTGTGCAAAATAAAATGCAAGAAGGCATACTCTCTGAAATAGGTAAAAACACATCATGATCACCAGAACAGTGCACAAGAAAGGGAAAGGCCAGAAAATGAGTCACCAGATGAGTTAATAATTAATAGGGGAACAACTCACAGACTAATAAATGGTAGGTTCAGAAGATAATTGAGTCATAAGATAGTTATTTGAGAGATTTAATAATCACTTACCCACTAAAAATATATTCATATGGAGACAATGTGAATAGAATATATATTACCCTCTGGATTTATAAACCAGAACATTAGCTAAATAAGTCACAGGATCAACAGTTAATACTTACTTGCTGAAAGAAATGGACAGCTGATAATAAGATGTGACATAATTTCCCACCTTCCAATGACAAACATGAGAACATATAAAAACTTGAACAATTTGTAGACATACATTCTGCAAGAAAAAACAACAATAAGAATAAAACTCTTCTTTGCTTGATAATTGTTTTGTTCTTACTCCCTGTGCTTTATCAACAGCAATAAAATGCTATTATGTCTTGGCTTACATTCTGTAAAACCGGTCAATATTTTATTTTGATATCTTTTAGTTACTGTTTATTACCACATACCTCCTATTAACCTTACAGATTAAATTTTGAGCAGCATTATTGTGCTGTTACTTACTCTCTGTTGAAAGATTATGATAAATTAGTGAAGATATCCTGATTATACACTCTTACGTCACAGAAATCAATAACTTGTTGAAATAACTTGTTCAAGTTCCTTGTATCAATTAACATCCGCAATTTCTTATACATGTTAAGAGTGTGATGACCATCTGAGAATTGCAATAACTGACCCAAAATAAAATCCTTCCATCCTCCACATAGCTTAACATCCTTCTTATGTGATCGGCTCTTAACAGCATGGTATTATACCATGTCTTACCCTGAAAAGTCAGTAAATTTTCAATTAGAGTTACCAAAGAGGTCATAATTGTCTCATCCACATTTGATCCTTCCTCCTGAAATCAAAAAAAAATATGGTGTGGCCAATTAAAGCAAGCATACTTGGCCACATCACCCTCAAAAAAGTCATTTGAAGAGCATTCTGCTAGATGCTTCAAACAGTGTATGGCCAGATGAAGGTGCCGCAGAGGAGCATCAATGAAATATTGCTTTGATCGTGATTTGATGGTCAGAAAATCCCGGAGAGATGTGTGATAGAGCATAATAGGCTCATTATCATCTCCAGGAATTTTTATAACAGACTGCACTTGCAATAGCTCACAAATGACCTCCTCATGCTGAAGAGAGAGAAGGGAGCTGAGAAAGGAAATAGACTTGTTATCCTCGAAAATCATGATTGTTCCAAGAATCTGACAGAACTCTTCTGTCCAGGAAGCAGAAGAGAGAATTTGTTCATAGAGTGAATCTAGACCATTGGCTCCTGATGCCAGAAGTTTTTCCAGGCCCTTGTGTGGCATGCGATCTCCACCAACACATTGAATCAAGGTAGTGGCAAACACAAATGAACTGCCACATTTATCGAGAAGCGCAGTGAGATCTCGAGCTGATGGCCAGGGCTTTGGTATTCTCTGCATGATTCGCCAATTTTGGTCATAGATGCAATCAAACTCCCTCCGAAAATGTAGTTTGATGTCCCAACGAGCATCAAAATTCTGTAGCTCCAGTCGGTGCAAAAATCGAGCTTTAGAACTATCAAATTTTTTTCGAATATGTTCCTCTACCCTGCTAGTGAGGAGAATCTGGAAAGGAAGATGAGTCCCGCCGGAAGATGCACTGAGCAAGACATCAATGAAGTCTCCCATCTGGGCTTTGTCATCACATTCATCAAGAGCATCAATAACAACAATCTTTTTCTTCAGGGAACGTGAGACGTCCTCAGAGCTAGAGGAAAGTTGTGAAGTGTTGAGACAGATTGGCTCTATGATGAGTCTTTGAAGTCGATGAGCCAAAGAGACAGTCAACTCTAGCAGGGCTGGCTCATCCTCAATGGCACTTTCAATCAACAGCTTTGTGCCAGGAACAGTGCGAGAAATCTGATCGGCAAGAGTAGGAATCAGGCGAGATATATGGCTGCGTTCACCAGCACCTCGCAAAAAGAAGAAGCTCCCTAGAAGCCGGCCCTCCGCAGCATAGCACTCCGCAATGGTCTGTGCCAATGCCGATTTGCCATAGCCAGCTGGTCCATTAAGCCAGCAGACAACAGCTCGCTTATCATTATCATGGCCATCGAGCCGCCGTCGAATCTTAGCGATCACCTCCAAACGAGTTCCAGGATCACATCGAGCGACGTGACCTGCGCGAGTATGTGTAGCATTGCTGACAGGCCTAAGTAAGCTGGCTAGACCTACATGTCATCAATTATATGAGCGGCATTGATCAATTGTAAAACTTTGACGTACTTGCAGCGGGCAGAGGGCCATGAAGAACGACATCGCGGCCGGCGGTTATGAGCTGTGCTCTTCCAGATATGGTGGTTCCGATAGCGTTTTGCAGCTGTGCGGCTCTAGACGAAGATGCCATGAGTGAAATGATGTGTTGTAATATGAAGACTAGGAATGTTTGAAGGGCTAAAGACGTCGATAGGTCGGGTGGTTCGTCGTGGTCGATGAAGAAGAGATAAGATAGTCGGAGATCAGTTGTGAGAATTCGTTGTCGGAATCCCAATCGGGTGATGAAACTCGAGACCACCAACTTCAACTCGCATACCCAGCCAACTCTTGCGACCAGCCCCCGCGAGATTGCACTTTCCCGCCGGCTCACTTAAAAAACGGCTCTTAGAAATGCACCTCGGCTGGGACGAGCCTTCTGGGGCCAAATCCAACCCAGCAGGTCCTTGTCGATTGGGGTATGGGTTCACAATTTCAGGGAACGACCAGTAAGGTCACAATCTCTCCAACAACTTTCTTTGTAAGACCTTCTATTTTCTCGCCACTAACTTGCATCTAACAGTTTGAATAGCAGCCCACTTCTCTGACAGAAAACAATGTCGATGTCGACCCTTCAGCAACCAAAAGCGAATCATGCCGAAGGCATACTATGAAGCGAACCGAAACGATGGGCAAGAAGCCTGATGAAATCTCTGTCTCCTTGAATCGATATCGGTCCCTCATCCCATCAGCAGCCCTCCAACCCCACCTGCCTCCTCCACTCCCCCAATTTATGGATTTCTCTTGTGCGAAACATGCGAGCAGAAGGCGAAGTACCGTCCAGAATTACCCTCCACCCCCATCTCTGCGCTCATTCGCTCCTCACTGTTCAACCTCCATCACCATCCCCCCCCAGCGATGGCTCAAAAACTCCCCCTTCCCTAACCCAACCTCGCTCCTATCTCGCCTCTCGTACACCCTGGAATCCCCGTACAGACGCCCACCGCGCTCTAGCATTTTCAAGGTCTGCATTTCTCAGACAGACGGCCAGTTCCCTTTGTCAGCCGTCTTTTCACGGGATTGGAACGTCGACGAGCCTGGGACTCGTTGGTTGGAAATGATGTGGACGGGATAGAGAGTCGGCATCGTGTAGTGGATACTACCCCGCAGATCTCTTCGAGCTGAGTGGATTCGCAGTGCGAACTGACCGGAGAAGCTTTGATCCAAGCACTGCGACACGACGTTCGATTTCTCACCCTCCTCAAGCCCGAGCTTTCGAATTGGAGCTCCTTAACAATCGCCACAAATCGTGAGGGACGCGAACGAAGAAGCGCAGCGAGGGTTGAGGTTTTTCTGGTGGTGGGACACTGGGTACGGACGGATACCATTCCCTCAAACTCAGCAGATCGCGCCGTTCAAGTCTCTCCTACCACTATCCCTGCCAACATGTTTTTCAACTTCCCACCGGCACTGCTACCTCGCCCAGTCATTCTTGCATCTTGATCACCGTATTGTCGACTCGTTTCCATCGTCTCCGGGTACTCAGCCGTAATCAGTCGTTTTTCTTGAAGATGCCGGGAAGCACGCTCACAAGAAAGTCGACCTGTAGCTCTACATACCCTCTAATCCAAGAATGATGTCCATATGCTCTCTCGATATCCAAGGAAGCTTCTCCCACCTACAGCCACGGCCCACGGAAAAAGTGTGGACTTTCCACTACCCCACCTCCTTTCGACGCAATCTACGGTGTAGCAGCTCAACTCCTTTACTTTCCCATATCCAAGCGACCCCTTCTCCCGATTACATCACGAAGATGACCCACTCCCGGAATGAGGCTACAGCCGGTCGTGGATGAAGGTTCTGATTGAGTTGAGATCTTACCGGTGAACTGTACAGGGGGGCTGAGCTTCGTCGAGGTCTTCGATGTTCGTTGGTGAAGATTATTGACGACGATGCTCGAAAGACCGCTCACTGGTAAAGGGAGGGTCGCGGTCTTCGAAGTTGATTAACGTGAGGTCAAAGGAATTTTGATTTATCGGTTGACATTTTATTGTAAAGACTTCTCCAATGGTATGGCTCTCTTTGTTCCCGTCATGGTGGTAGCTAACGTGTCTACAAACAGCTGGGTCTCAGAATGACAGGCATACGTATCGGCCTTATCAGAGTCCTACCACCTACGCAGTCTCTCTAACGCAAGATCAAGCACGAGGTCCACCCCTTCCACTTGCTTTCCTTAAGCCAGCGACGAATGACAACAATCTAACCTCTAAAATACTTTAACGTATTACCCTGCTGCGGCCTCGCCTCTCTTTCTTACGGCCACAACACAGGGACACAAGCCACCCCCTCGCGCCTTACGCTAAGCTAGTTGGGACCTTTCACGGACTACGGATGCGCAGCTTCGAGGTCTCGTAGCCGACTTAGATGTTATTGGGTTGCCGGTTGATCTATTGACGGACTTGACAAGGAGATTACCGGTCCACAAACAGTGATCAAGAACGTTGTGGACTCGTGTCATTCGGATACGATGTACATCCCCAAGTCGCGTCAGCTTGCGCGCACACTTGCAAACGTTGTGGCATCTTCAGTTTGCCATTTGTTGCCCATCTGGGCCATGTACTTAGTTGAGAACGAGGTGAAAGGGGAACGGGGTCAATTTGTGCAACAATGATACTAAATGAAGATTGCAATAAACATTCCACCAACTCTATCATTATGCGGTAAAATCAGAGCCAACAACCATCTGGAGGATCCCATCGACCTGGATGACGGTTGTGTGCAACCATCGTCACCTCACATGACGTGACAAACGCGTCAACACCACAAAACAACTTTAAATTTTTGAAATTTAATTGCAAACCAGGAATGTTGTCTGAGGCCTTGAAAACGAATTCAAGTTATCTAACGTCAATGCTCAGGATATGTTGGCAACAGCGAAAATTTGCAGTGACATTCTACCAACATTCTACCTGAACTTTTACACTATGATACTGGCGTAACGAGCTTGTTAAGTAGTGTCACGTAATCAAGAAATCTAGTAAGTAACGTTCAGGAGAAGGAAAGTTACGACTTGACGGGGTTCTCACAAGGCGAAGGGTCCTGATGGTTTCATCAACAGAGTGAGGTTTTGCATCCTCTTAAAAACGCTTGGTGGGCTCAACCTCTCACTTACATCCTTCTAAGGATGAGGACATGCCAGTGGCACATAATCTTTGCGAAAATGACCACGGAGAGAACAAAAGATTTCTAGAGATGGCGGATACCGAGAAGATATTTAAAGAATGGTACCTGAGCAGCAAGTGAAAAAGGGTGAAACTGTTCCTTCCCATAGTCGTGGAGCTTAGCAGAAGGGGCATTATAAATAATGTGCACAACGGAATCAGCTTCAAGGCCTGGCAACTCAACAGAGGCAGGAGTCGGATGGCCTCAGAAGCCGAATATTCTGTGTACGACATGCGCGCCGCTGTCCTCTACCATACAAACCAAAGGAGCAGTAGATTGTCGATCGTAAATGTTCGACTTCAGCGATGCTCATCAGAACCCGGAGCATACTACCCATCACCATTAATTGTTCCCCAATCCCATTTGTGCTGCGCCCACAATGAAATGTCGCACGACAACTTCAAATTGGACACCGTCTAAAAAAATGTGTATCAGGTGGCAGGTACGGAGATGGCGGACAGCCATGAAGCTCAACAACATTCGTGAGTAAATTCGATAAACGCCCATGAACCTGTTTCTTCTCCATTAGTTGTCTGTAACTGCTCTGGGCGTTTGTGAAAGGATTTCCAAGAAAAGTGAGTCTGTCATATTAAAACTCCAGAACGTACGGACAAGGGGACGCTCTTAAGGACGGCCCCGAGTAACAGTGGAAAAAGCAGGACTTGAGGTCAAAAGTAGTACAGCCTGAAGAGAAGCACGTTGCTGCACCGGATTATCTATTGAGGCCTTATAAAGCGCGCAACAGCTTTCGATCGTGTGTGTACGATTTTCCGGGTTCTGGGTATTCCTTGCTCTTAACCATCATCTTCTACTATGGCTCCTCTACACCAGCCACAAGACAAGCCGAAAGAAAAGGCGAGTGATGCTATTCGAACGGCGTGGAATGTATTCCAAAAAGAGACTTGGGAAAACCGAGGAAAGAGGAATGGCAGAAACTACGTTCAAATGAGTTCCAGAGAGCTGGAGATCATTTTTCGCGACAATGCACGGCGAAGGTGGCGCAGTATCCTCAAAGACCATCCAATGGATGTTGGGGCATGGATAATGACGAACACGGACAAGGAGGAGATTAGCGCTCTCCTCGGCTGGAACCGAGGCGAAATGATTGATGCTTGCGAGGAGGAATGGGGCATTTTTGTGGTCAGTGCAGCTTTGTACATGAGCTTGCACGGAGCTGATACTGTTCAAGAACCCGGCGAAGTTGAAGCCAGACATGACTCAGAGCCTTCTTGGACCATCTACGCAGAGCATTCCCGGACTACCTTCAGTAGGGCTAACACAAACAGTTATGCAGCCTCAACTACCTGCGCGGCAGTCGCAATTCCAAGATTTGCGTGCCCCACGACCATATACGCAGCTCAGTGGGGTTAAGTTCTCAGAACATCCTGTGCATACAGAAGGTCAGCGACCAATTGTGCAACCCCGACCTGCATCCGCCCGGCCTTCGCTACCTCAAGATTCGCATGCCTCACAAGTATATACACGGCACAGTGGTGTTAAACATTCCGTGCCCGCACAACGTCAGCGACCAATTTTGCAGGCCCGACCTGCATCCGCCGGGTCTTCGCAACTCCAAGATTTGCGTGCCCCACAAGCATATACGCGGCCCAGCAGAGTTAAATTTTCAGAGCATCCCATGCATGCCCAAGATCAGCTTCCCCGACATTCACTTGATCCATCGCAAATGGCGCAGTCACGACCTTTGAGTGGACAATCATCGCGCGTCCCACTACCTCGCCAATCACCTTACAGTAGCGCGTTGTTCAGCCATGAAGAGGAAGGTGATATCAGTGACGGTGAAGAAGAGAGCGACGAGATTGACGACGAAGAGGAGGAGGACAGCGATGATTATGATGAAGAGGTGGATAGCGACAATCCCATTAACGAGGACGACGAAGAAAAAGGGATCAACGGAGTCATCAACAGCACGTCGGGTACCCCATTCTCGCTCACCGAACTATCTTTCGGTGAGGTAAGTTGGGCCGAATTGGAAGCGAAATCTCCTGAAACCGCCTTGTTCGCCGAGAAGTCTGCCTATGTATGGATGGAGAAGTGTCAAAAAAAGGCAGCACAAAACAACAGGTCGATCGCTGAATACCGGCTTGCTGGGCGTGCAAATATGGGGGTGGAAGAATTGTTGATCCTTGAGGTGCAAGAATATGGTCGAAGGGCCCAAGAAAAATGGATAAAAGCGGTCAATACAGTGTGGGAACGGAACTTGAGGCAGGCTCAGCCACTTATACCAGAGCAGACGGCGCTGCATAATGCATCAAATGTTCAACGGGCTGGAGAGCGATTGGGGCCCAGAGAACAGCCGCAGCATATGGGTAGCTTCCGTTCTGCTGAACTGAGAGACTTAGCAGCGTCATCAAACCCAAAAACGAAAGACGGCAGAGGCAGAGGTGTCCCCAGAGACATCTTTAAGCATTTGGAGTCGTTTGTTAGAGAGCGCAAAGCGGCTGGTGATGACCTTTCTTCGGGTGAATCTGGACCCTCACACCCTGATGGGCGACCAACTCCCAAAGCATCACCCTTGACACTGAAAACAATCAGCCAGCTAGATCCAGTCATCGGTGAGACTTCACGTCTGCCGCCCCCAGCAATTCATGGCAGCAGCACTCCGGTGCCTCCCAGGCCCCATCCCATGCACCCAAGCTAGATCCAGTTATTGGTGAGACCCCACACCGGCCACCCTTAACCATGCGTCGGGGCGGTACTCCGGTGCCCTTTAGATCTCATCCCATGCACGCATCGTCCGCAATGTGGTACGACATTGACGAAGAGGCCATTGCAGCCGAGGAGGAAACAGGGTTGAGGCCCTGGGATTCCGTACCTCACGAATATGAACGACCTGAGCTGCCTCACAATGATGCCAACAGCGTGAGGTCATCCGCGTTCATGCTGGCCGAAGAAGGTGGAGAACAATATCGCCAGGGTGATGAACAGATGTCTTATAACGAGGATGAAAGCGATTGTGATAGTGACATCAGTTCAGAAAGCTCCATAACCATGACAGAGGCCTCTGCCCACCTTCCCAGATCTGATCAACTACGGCCAAGCAACATTGGCCAATCCGCGCCAAGGACGGTGAATGCAGGAGGAACGAACTCGGATCAACCAAGCGCCCGACGTTCTGCGTGGCGAACAACACAATCCATCCCTAAATCCATGATACCAGCCGATATTCGTTCAAAGAGTTCCACCACCAAGACGACGGCCGCTGGTCAACAAGATCCCAGGAATGCTAGCCAATACACCCCGGCAGGGGCACTAAATAGCGGCTTCAATAGACCTAGTGCCCAACGTCCAGTACGGATGATGCAAGGCCTTCCAAAGTTTAGGATGTTTTGAGGGAGTCATGGATTCAACAACGGGGTAGGAGAGGATGCTGAGGGGCGAAAGGACAACTAATGAAAGCAACAGCTGACCCTGTTACAGTCGATAACTGGTCAACCTGAGCGCTCACAGGAGGGAGACGAGATCCTGCGTCGAGTCAACACCAAAGGGCTCCTTCCTATCGATTTAGTAACAGGAGCCTCGAAGAATCTGGGGTGAAATTGGGCCGTTGAGAACGCCAGATAATAGACAGGAAGATTGGCGAGTGCATTGTGGGGGGTGGATGCTAATGGTGTGGAACTCGCTTGAGTCCCACGGGGTGAACACACCATATCGATGTCGTAAAATGATAGCCACGTGTACAATCTGTTCCGAAAGGATTATGGGTCTTGTTATTTGACGAATATACAAATACTTTTTCTGTCCACAGCAGCTTCAGTTGAACATTCAAAGATGGGATTTCCTTTGGAAGAATTGGACCGGCGAGTGGTCATGCGTGTGAGGTCGCTGTCCTAAGCGACCGGCTTAACTAAGTTGTTGTCGTCCAAAAGACGTCCAACTTTCAAGTTTTGGCAAGCACTCCGCAACAGAGTTTGCGTACATCTTGACGAATTTTCTCGAGAAACAAGGGGAAGCCATTCGGAGATGTCTCAAAGTCCATTTTCCAAGTTCCTTTTCGTCAAGATCTGCACGGAAGTATGCCTTTAAGCATGATTAAGTCAGCCAAAATTTAAATTTAAATCGAGAAGATATGCAAAACTAACAATTGGATTAGCTCGCACTTTCTCTCGGTCCTTTTCTTCTGTATGCAGTTCAACGCGCCAGAACGTCAGATAAAGCCATTGAAGGCTCTCGAAGTTGCTCGCGAGTTGGGTGAGGAGATGGGAGTCAAGAAGAGGCACCTCGAGGCGCAAGCACTTTATCGTGTTTTGGGAGTTTAAAAACCGGAGCAAGGTCTCGTAGTCGTAATCCTTGTAAGTAACAGGCATGTCGTAACGCAGGTCAAGCTTAGTTAATGTACCGAACGCTTGAAGCCACTGGACGGCATCATTGTAGTGAGTGGGCAGTAGTCCACGCCCGACGGCCAACGTGCGCAAGTTTGGGAAGGAACAAAGAGAAAGGTCCTGACGGATCCAGGACAGCGCGTTGTTCTCCTCAGCTGGTGCGTATCTGGTACGTAAGCGGAGATTCTGAAGGCCGCTGCCAATAGATTCTACTAAGGATCGCAGTTTGGGGGCTGGTATTGACTGAAATGGTAAAGCCAATCTGAGATCGCGGAGATGAGCAATACGGCTCAATGCCTCTAGGAGAGGATCAAAGAGATCCAGGGGCATTGGAAGAACCAACGCTACCGATTGAAGGGTGTTTGCGTGGGTGGTAATGAAGGCTGCTAAATGCTTAAGAACTCGTAATGGGCTTGAATCCAGGATGTAACTGCATGGTTGCTCCAATGTCACATCAAAATGTGTAAGCTCGGAAGCGTAAGTTCTAACGGAAGAAGCGATAGGACAAAGACATATGTGAGAGTGATCTTCAGTTTGAGAAGACTTGTGCGCGAAGAGTCGAGGCTGGCTCTGATGAGCGGGAAAAGGGTGTGTAACTCCAACGAATAAATGGTCAACTCTGTAATACCATTTAAACCTCGCACTATATTGATCATTTCTGGGATGAGGTCGCCAGAGCTTATCCCTTGCTTGAAATATCCTCGGGCGTTCCTCATTCGCAGCAATCGTTTCTCGGTATTAGCCCATCCCTCAAACACTTCTTCAGCCAGTGAAGGCCCCAATGCGAGCAAATGAACACGTTTTGCAACGAGCGGGTCTCTATTTAAAGAGATTGACTATGAGTTTAACCAGGCAATATCGTATCAGGAGCAAGTTGAGTAGTACCTGAGACGAACAAGATTTTGAACAAGCCGTTTGTCCTTGATAGAGGAGAAATAAATCCTTCGGTACCGAACGTCCATCGAGGCCAAGAACAGCGGCCTGTTGACACCATATAAAGCACGTAGTCTCCTCTCTGGAATGTGAGAGGCAATGACCTGCCAGACGTCGTATGGAAAATCTTGCATGACAATGTTTGACACCCAACAAGTTGGAATAAATGGTATTCCCAACTTTACGCTCCGATGGCGGTGATGTGAAAAGAGCCTTGGCTCGAGTACTGCAATGAGATTTGAATGAGATTATAATTTATGGGACGGCCTCAAGTTGAAAATTCAACAAAGTGATGTGGCACGTGACTCCATCCTCCTGGTAACTCCTAGCATCTTGCAGGCCTGCCACATCGTAGGTGATGCCATTGGACGAAGATCTTGCCACAGCCCTTTAGCTTCCTGTAGGCTCTGACGACGAGGTACTGCCTGTGTTATGGATCTCATAAACATCTTCACAGAACCGCAGGCAGCGAGCACAGTGATAATAGACTCACATCTGCTGCACACGATGCCAAACCAAAGTACTCTCTTTCGGAGAGACACCATCTTATATCCAAGTCGGGATGTTCATACCTCCTCGTACGTTATCCGATCTAACACGTCATATTGAATGTCGAAATAGAATTACAGGATCCGCTCAATTCCATTCCACTGCTTCTATCGTGCAATGACCCAGCTGCTGGACACTTGTTATCTCTGATCGGAGAATGCTGCTCTGCGAAAGAGGCTGTTATCGCCGTTCAGGAAGCAGTTGAGAGGCTGGATGTATCATTCAACTCCCATGATGGTGGATTTGAAGAAGTGGAGCAAAAAGTACCTCAACAGGCGGCCTCCTCGCCTGTAGTTCGCCTTTCTATTCTCACTGGGCTATACGCTGCTTGTGAGCTATCTTCCTTTTCGATTCACGGGAAAGCCGTTGATGACCCACAGCAATCCCAAGGCTGAAGTTGCGAAAGAAAACAGCCCCGGACACTCTTCGACCTTTACTTACTGAGCTAGAAACCATGAATGTTATCGCTGGACCCAAGGCGTCCACTGAAGAAGGCCGAGCACTCATTTCTGCGACAGCATCATTGGTGAAAAGGGCTACTGAGTGGGTGAAAGGCTCTCCGGACGCCAAAGAAGAAGACGTCTTGGGCTGCACTGTACGTATCATCGAAATAGATTTCCTCTTCAAAGATCTCACTTACATCTTCTAGAAACTCATGAAAAATCTCTTAGACATAACTTTGACCGCTTATGTTCACTGTATCCGCTCATCCGTGGCACAGAGAACATTTGAGCAATGTTTCCCTCGACTGACAATCAAAACTTCCGTTGGTGCGGGGTGGGAAGAGGGAGAGAAAGTCGTTTTAGAAGCTCTTGTATGCGTTGTGTCCATTATCTCGGCTTCAACTTATTAAAATGACAGGACGCGTATACCTTTCTTGGGTGCACATTCAAAGAACTCACATCAGCACCACAACAGCTACCCTGGTGGTATTTGCATATCATCAAACCGGTTTTCCAGAGTCTGATAACGATCTTGCGCTCATCCTCCCCATTCTTATCCCCCTATTCAAACCAACTCCACCCTCGACGAATGCTTATCGGTTCTGCTCAGGTTCCTTCACCCCATACAAGCGTCATCTGTGTCTCCACCGCCCACACACACTCTCTCCAGAAATTGCAATGCCTCTATGTACTATCCTACCTACATACCATCGCCAGTGCCCACCCTGACTCAGTCGTCAGACATCAACCATTCCGAATCATCTCCTTTCTCCTCACTCACCCAACCTGATTTAAGGATTCAGCTCCTTGCAGACCTTACTGGAGATTCGCAGCTCCCGCAGATGCGCGTTGCAGCCCTGGGTCTCGTTAAAGAAGCAATCGTAGAGCCACTCTCCTCCACGAAACCAGACCTTTTCGCATCCCCACTTTTCCTGCGTGCCTTTGGCCCGATTCTGTTTAGGCCCAGTCCTACGGATTTGTTTAGTGGGGGCAAGGAACTTTCGCTGAGTAGCTTCCAAGAATCAGCAATTGGTAGAATGTTTGGGACACTATTACGTTCTTCTCCAGCGCGATCACTGGAATCTGGTTCGTTGACTCTGTTTACCTCTCTTAATGCGTGCTGAAAGTATAACCATTGTTCAGACGGGCATACGTGATACAGATGTCTTACCAAGTATAGAGAGCAGTCTTTTAGAACCATTATGTTCCACCTTGGCAAAGTGGATAAGCCATCCGTCTGTTTCTGGAAGTAAGTCGGCGGGAACAGATTCTTGGACCCGTCTGAATGCTCATTTCAGGTAATATACATGCTATAATGCCCCTCGTGTCTCTTCAGATGGGTCTTGAGAGAGTAGACGCTGCCATAAACTCCGATCTCCCAGAACTTAGAGCATGCTACTTTAGAGAACTCTATACGATATCTAATCTGATGAGATCTAAAAATAAAGAGTGAAAAAATCTATTTTCTCATGATGCTATCCTATTTACCCCTCGACATATCGGATGCTCCGCTCCCACTCCATTCTCCCCATCCTCCACCATAATGTCCCTCGACGAGGAGGGAGACGTAGGAAAAGAAGGCGCTATGCGGCAGGCTGTGATCGCGGTAGCGTCGTTGCCGAGTACTTCCCCTCTGTACACAGACTGCTGGACTAAAAAGCTCTTATCGTATGGGGTGGAATCGCGGGGTACGTCTTCCTTCCACGTTCTTCCTTTGGGATATGAAATTTGGTTGTAGGGATTCAACCAGTGCCGGCGGAGGAACGTACAGATACCCAGTTCAACAAAATCTTTTTCCTCTGGTTTTCGTTAAACGTGAATATCCTTACGTGAGTCATTCGTTGCGTACGGTGATGCAGTTTTGACTGAGTGATGGCCAGGTTCGCTGCTGGAACGTTGGGCCCTGCTATCTTCGGGCTTGGACTGCGCGACTCGTGTCTGACCATCCTGTTTTTCAACATCATTTGTTGCGCGCCGCCCGCCTACTTGTAAGCCATTTGTCTACTTCTGGCATTTGGAGGTTCACGTGGCGGTTAAGAGCGACATGGGGTCCTAAACTGGGGATGCGGCAGATGGTCATATCGCGATACTCGTTTGGGTTTGTGGGTTTGGACTGTAGTATTGACTTACCATTTCCTGACCCTCAATGATAGATACTACGGAATTATCATACCCTGCATCCTCAATCTTGTCAACATGTGTGGGTTCTCTATCCTCAATTGCATTCTTGGTGGGCAGGCCCTCGCAAGTGCAGCGAACGGGAACCTCAGCTGGACGTGAGCACCTTTGTCTTCCCCGTCAGATCAGAAGTGACAGTATCTGATGCTTTATCAAATTTAGAGTGGGCATCGTTGTCATTGCTATCATCTCACTGCTGGTGTCGTTCTGTGGATACGAAGTTTTGAACTGGTATGCCGAAGCTCATTCTTTACCTATGAATTCTGATGTCAATTAGGTACGAGAAAGTGACATGGGTCCCAGTACTGATCACGTTCATCATTGCCCTTGGAGTGGGAGGCAAACATCTGTTTAATCCTCCGCCTGTGGAACCTGAAACGGCAGCTGATGTTCTTGGTTTCGCGGGTATACTTGCTGGTTTTGCCATTACATTCTCGGGCCTAAGCTCCGATTTTACTACTTACTATCGGTCGGATGTCTCCAGGTGAGCTATTGCCGTGCTCACATGTTATTTGAGCTACACTGAATATCGTCAGGTGGAGGATATTCGGGTACTCTTTTGCGGGGCTCTTATTATCTATTGTGCGTTTCCGTTGTCGCGTCTTCACTCTCCTCTCACGCTCAATCACTCTCTTGCAGGTCACTCTCCAGTGCCTTGGTGCTGCAGTAGTTATTGCAGCTCCTTCCATCCCCGCCTGGGAACAAGGATATGCAGGCGGAAACATCGGTGGCCTCTTGGAGGCCATGGTCCGCCCCACCGGAGGATTCGGAAAGTTCCTCGCAGTGCTACTGAGTCTTTCAGTGGCAGGCAACATCGCAGGAACATTTTACTCGATATCGCTGAACATTCAGATCTTCATTCCTCCCCTGGTTGTAGTTCCTCGATATGTATTCTCGCTGGTTGCTACGGCGATGTAAGTGTCCCCAATTGTCTTCGTCACAAAAATTTACATTCTCTTTTCAGAGTGATACCAATATCGATCGTAGGCGCACACAGGTTCTATGACACGATCACCAACTTCCTTGGGCTGATCGGGTACTGGGCCAGCGCGTTCATCGCCATTATCATTCTGGAGCATCTTGTGATCCGACACAACAACCCTGCGGAGTATGACCTCCATGACTGGGACGCACCAAGAAGGTTGCCTTCGGGCATCGCTGCTCTTGCTGCTGGGATAGCTTCGTTCGGACTTGTTATCCCTTGTATGAGCCAGGTGTGGTTCACGGGCCCAATCGCCAAAACGACGGGGGACATTGGCTTTGAGGTTGCGTTTGGGGTCAGTGCAGTGCTATACCTTCCTTTTCGTCTGCTTGAGATTAGAATACTGGGGCATGTATGATATATATGTGCAAGACATGCCTGGGCATATTCGCCGTCAATTCCAAGGTTTTTCAGTGAGATTTCGCGCTTGGACATGCACGGTCACGTTGTTCCAAGTTGTTGCCGACGAAAACGTGTTTCAAGTTACCCTACAGTCGTACATCACCCAAACGACTACCAGCACCCCTCCGTGCGTTTACTGACCTTTGTGTCCTCTTCGTCCCATTTTACTGACGAAATATTACCAGTTACATGGAAATCATTGGTGTAAAGTGGTGCAATGATCAATCTAAGTGGTCTATAGACAACAACACAGCCGACACCTGGTCATAGCGTCAGGAAATCCTTTCTCCTGCACTTGGGATGACCGATCTTTCAAGGGCGCCCTTCACTTCCGCGCCAAAGTTGAATTCTAGTGATTGAGGTTCTCCCATGAAGATGTCAGTTACGCAAGCGATTGAATCGCTGCGCTGCATCAGCTTGGTCAAGGGAGCCACATGAGCTTGGATCTACACCTTCCTCGGTCACCCCCATCTACCCCGACGGTCTCACAGCGGTATCACGATTCTGAGGAACTGCGGTTTCCTCGTAGCCATACCCCTAGGGCGTGGATCCCTCCTTTTTCCTGGATGACTTGGCTTCTTCAACCTCATACTACGACATGTGCATAGGCTGGGAGATGGAAGGTGTTGAAGTATTGGTGCCACGGAGGGCCTGGAGTGGTCGATGTAAGTTCTCAGTTCTAGTTGCGTGAGCTTGATTGATGTCCTTTGGCACCAAGGGTGATATTTTGGGAGTGGGCAGACCGTCGCCATGTGACAGACGCTTTTCGTGCTCGATCCGCTCTCGAACGACCGGCTCCAATCTTTCATAGATGTTTCCGGGGATGCGGCCCTTTCTCTCCCCTTTCGTTCCAGTCGGCGTAGGAGTTTCTGTCTCTCGTCCCCCAAAATGCAAAGTAGTCGCACGTTCCCACTGCTGCCGTTGACTGTCCCGGGGCCCTTCCCCATCCCGTTTAACCCCGGATCTGTGCTGCCTCACCGTTTTTGGGGTGGGTGTGGTATCATCTCTCCTGAGCAACTTGTGCTGGTGCTCCTGTCGCAACTTTTCCAACTTTTCCCCTACCTCCTCCCTCCATTCGTCGCGGCTCTTTTCACAGTAGCCTTCCAGGGAAAGGATGAGCTTTTTGTCACGTCTTTTGTTCTTGTGTCCCCTAAGCCAATGTTTAGTAAGCTTATGCAGAACCTGCGCTGCTTCGCGATGACAATCCCACAGCCGCCGATCCGCTGACTTTCTGGCGAATTTGGCGACTTTTGGGGATATTGATTCCAAAAAATCGAAATTCCTTTTCTCGAAAAACGGCTCGATGAGTATGATGGGGAAAACGTTGGGCCCGCTGATAATCCTGACGATTGGCTTGTCGACTTCATCCTCGACATCGCTCTCCTCCTCCTCCTCCTCCTCCTTGATGGCATCGCCTTCCTCCTCTTCGTCACCATCCATGTCTGTATAACTTTTCTCATACTCCTCTTCCTCATTGTCGACATTTGTTGGTCTTTCGAAACTACGTTGTGCATCCCCCGGCGGGAAAGGCATATATTGGAAATGTGGAGGCTGAGCATACTTGGGTTGAGGTTGCGCAATTGGCCGGGATTGCCCTACAAAAAAATCTCCGCTGCGCCTCACGTCGTTGGCCCGTATGTTCTGGAATACATTAACTTCATTCAGGCTCATATACGAAATATAAATACACCAACCACTGAAAAAGCTGGGATCTCGCGCGCAGCGCGGGCCAGTTCGTCTGGATTCCAACCAAGGAGGGCGAACACCTGAGCTATGTCCTTCTCCGTCATTATCCACGCCCCTGGATCCCATTCATTCTCACTGAGCACCTTCAGCCACCCCTTTTGCGCTCGAGGGATCAGGCTCTCCGGGTCGTTATCATCTCGGGTCTTGTAAATTTCTTTGCTGAAAACCTTCCATGCCGCTCGGATGGTGTCACTCATCTCCTCTCCTCGCCAATCTTGCTGCTGTGGGTAAGAGTAACTCATGGTAGGAGATGGTGGTCGGGAGTAAGAAGTAAAAAGGAGTCGCGACGAGTTATAATGCCAGGCGGTGAAAAAAGCTGTTGCGCGCTTAGCGTTCAATGACTCTTTCAATTCTCGGGAAGGTGTTTCCTGTACAGGTCATCCACTATTTTTGCACACACGTTCCAGCGCCGCTCTGAGGCTGTCCATGTGGCCCACTTGCATTTCTGTGTTTATTCGGTATGGAAGGTAGTGGTCCTTGGACTCATCACGAAGGTCTGCTGCACCAATTACCAGTAATGTAGCGGAACTGGAGACAGGCGTTTATCGGATTTGCTCACGGATGTTGTCAACGGAAGTCCTTTGTTCGCACGTTGCGATCCATCGTTGTGGTGCCTGGGCCAAGGCCGATTACGCATATGGCGTCGTCGCTTCCAAATCTGCTTGAGATTTGGGCCTTGTACCAGGATAATATATATATATATATCTTTGCAAAAGAGAGCAGAGTTGGATAACAGCTGGCCAAGTTCAGACACCGACTCCTGTACTCGCTTAGTTGCAAAGAAAAAACACACTGCTTGAGCCAAGCAAGGGTGAAATTTTTTTGTCTCAAGTCATTCGCCGAACGTTAATTTTCTACTTGAAAATCAGACAAAGAAACTTTTTAAAATGGGTAGTACATGGATCACAGGGAAGGAAGTGGCAACAGTATCGTTGTCCGTTACAGAGAATTCAACTCATTCGTTAAACTTGGTGGTTCGAGGAAAAACACAAATAAACTATTTGCTGAAGGCTCAGTGAAAGCAGTACAATTAAACGGTGAAAAGAAGGACAAATAGGGGAAGAACATATGGCTGAAGAATGCGTATTTATAAAAATTCAAGAGACTCTAGCCCAAGATTGATAGTCGACTAAAAGTTTAAAGTCGGTGCCGGTAACACGGATAGCTTGAACGCGATACATACAGTGCTGGTCGAAGGTAATAAACGGGGGTATACACAAAGGCGGTGGGCTTGAAAATAATTCGGTCAGAATGAATCACGATAGCACCATAAATTTGTCAAACTCTTGGGTAAACTGCGCGTAAAAGCAACGAGCGAGCAGCACTACGTGTTTTGACTTCTAATGAAAATAATGTGCTGGGATTTAGAAGACGCGTAAATCGGAGGCGCACTTACAAGAGTGGATGCCACGTCCGTGCGCCATGTACCAATCCAAAAGCAGAAACAACCAATCACCACTTCACCTGCGCGACAATATCGGCGGTGCCACTACCGGTGAGACGATGCCCGAGACCTTCGAAAAAGCCCCCAACAATCATCCAGGTGTGTAATCACGCATCTGCCTGCCCACGCCCCCGTGAAGGAGCTACTTTCCACACCCGGATACACCAGTACCCAAGATGATTTAGGACGTATGTGGTGCGGCGATTGGTTGTTCTGAATATGGAAGGGTACCTGCGAATCATGATGTGCTGGAGCCGTGCTCGAATAATCAAAGGATGGCTGCCAAAAACTTAACAACGCAGAGTGAGGATCGCGACCGGCAGTGTCAATAGGGCACGAAAACGCACAAATTCAATTGTTACTGGCGAAAAAAGAAGCAACCGTGAGGAAGAGGGACGCCGGATGGTGGAATAACAAGATCTTACGAGTGCTCCGACTGTATACACCACGCCCACTGGAACCAATGGTAGCCGGTATTGCCTCAATAAATCAATGTACCTGGGAGTATATAATTAATAAGACGACGAGCGAGGGACAAAAAATTAGCAACGTACCGAGTTATGAACACACCGTACTTCAGCGAGTCCAAACCCGACGCGAGACAGGCCAAAGCCGCTTATGCACCATGTTGGAACAAAGCCAACCTTCATCCAGTTGCAGTCCTGGCAGATGGTGTGTCACTCCGGCCCCACAGGACTTGATCCAGTGTGGTTCCACGCCAGCACCTCAATACCTG
>KN838695.1:34477-54609 GCA_000827195.1 Laccaria amethystina LaAM-08-1
GGGGCCGGAGTGACACACCATCTGCCAGGACTGCAACTGGATGAAGGTTGGCTTTGTTCCAACATGGTGCATAAGCGGCTTTGGCCTGTCTCGCGTCGGGTTTGGACTCGCTGAAGTACGGTGTGTTCATAACTCAGTACGTTGCTAATTTTTTGTCCCTCGCTCGTCGTCTTATTAATTATATACTCCCAGGTACATTGATTTATTGAGGCAATACCGGCTACCATTGGTTCTGGGCGTGGTGTATACAGTCGGAGCACTCGTAAGATCTTGTTATTCCATCATCCCGCGTTCCTCTTCCTTACGGTTGCTTCCTATTTTGCCAGTAACAACCAATCTGTGCGCTTTCGTTTTTCATTGACACTACTGGTCGCGATCCTCACTCTGTGTTTTTAAGTTTTTGGCAGCCGCCCTTTGATTATTCGAGCACGGCTCCAGCACAATGATTCGCAGGTACCCTTCTATTTTCAGAACAACCAATCGCCGCACCACATACGTCCTAAAGCATCCTGGGTACTGGTGTATCCGGGTGTGGAAAGTAGCTCCTTCGCGGGGGCGTGGGCAGGCAGATGCGTGATGATTGTTGGGGGCTTTTTAGAAGGTCTCGGGCATCGTCTCACCGGGAGTGGCACCGCCGATATTGTCGCGCAGGTGAAGTGGTGATTGGTTGTTTCTGCTTTTGGATTGGTACATGGCGCACGGACGCATCCATTCTTGTAAGCGCGCCCCTGATTTACGTGTCTTCTAAATCTCAGCACTTTATTTTCCTTCGACGTTCGATTCTAGTAGCACACCCCCTGGGCCTTGATCGCAGCATTTCTTTCTTAACCGCAACTCTCTATCTTTGTCAGATGCCAACATCTAAGCCGCAATGCGAGTTGGTTTCACCCAAGGGTTCGAAAGCTGTATAGTATGCGTATGTTGATCATTTCTTTGACCGAGTCTTTTGCGGGCTGCAATCCAAATCCTTCAATTCACACATCTATGCACCCCCTTTTATAATCTTGAGCCAGCACTGTACGTATCACATCCAGCCTACCGTTTTAATGACATTAATTTTGAACTTTTAGTTGCATATCAATCGTTCGACCTATTTTCCTTTATTTCATTTTTATTTCCATTTCTCTATGTGTTTTAGCGCATTTTTTTCAGCGTTTAGATATTTTTAAATTTTTACACCATATGCGGCCAGGGATTCTTAATATTTGTAGCACTCTCTCATAAAATTCGAGTCACTATGAACTAGCCCGTCCTCGTCAACTTCTCTTTTCAGAAATGAAATTGTACAAAGATTAACCAGAAGTCTCCCATTTCAGTAGATGGCCGAGATACATACTTCCACTCAGAAGGGTGATTTAAATTTTGAAGTGTATTTAGAGGGCTACGTTTGTATTAAGAATTTTATGCTCAAAGTCTCCAGCCAAGGTCTCGGTCAGAAACACCATGCCGTCCCCGCCATTTTTTAAGTAAAGGGTGTTTATGTATTAATCTTTTTCTCAACGATTAATGCCGATCATACTTAGTCCCTATAACCAGAACGTCGGAGGCAAAAGGGCAATTGAAGCCTGTTAACATTCTATAAGAACATCTGCCCGTGATCAGTTCAATAGCAACACCTCAAGTTTGACTTTCAAGCACGCCCAAAGCACGCCCAATCCACCCTCGCGTTCCATCATGGCGAGTTGGGCGTTAGGAGATGATTCTTAGATATCCATCGTGGCTTTACCTTGCATGGTCGAGCTTCCAGGTCCTCGAGGCTCCTCCATGCTTGATCTTCCAGGCCCCATGAGGCTCCCTCGTGGATAAGCTACTTGGCCTATTAATTCTCGACAAAGGAAGAGTGAGCATCATCATCGCACGAATGGCAACAGGCTCTAAAGTCGTTACTCTCCAAGATTACAGGGAAGAGCAGAGGGAAAGGTATAACCGTACTGCCCTTGCTGGTCTTGGTACGATGATTGCTTCTCCCTGTCTGGCGCTGCCTCTCATCGTTAAATCGTCTCTGATTTTGGTGTAGATCCAGCGAAATCGGATGCGGCTGCTGTATCACTTCCGAACGCTTCACCTCCCGTTGCCGCTCCTACAAAAGGTCGCGTCGTCAAAGCGTCGATGATGTCAGGCGCCCAGGGACTTGTCTTAACCGGCGGTCATTTCAGTAACGTTGGAGGCAATGTCAACCGAGGCGGACGTAACAGGGCGGCGTCCCGGGGAGATCAGGCTCCTCAATTGGTATCCTCCGAAGGGGTTGCTGAGGAAACCACGGAAGCAGCCTTCCTCGAAAATGCGAGTGGTGTTATTGCCAAGGGCCCCGGAGTTCGACTCGATAATGCTGGAGGAAGGCGGCAGTCGGGTAAATCGGGGAGCGTCCACGCACACATGTTCACAAACCTGAAGAATTCTGAGTTTCATTCCGGGATATTCACGAATGCCGGAGGCACTATAGATGACGATGATGACGATGAGGATATTCCTGTTGCAGCGCCTGACGTCGTTAAGGAAGGTATGTTACTTTTAGGGCTGTGTATCCGCTTCATTGATGCTGATATCCTTGCTAGACACTGCGAACGGCCCAAGTGAATCTAAAATGGAGACAAAGCACAGGGAGAAGAAAGCCGAAGTGAAACCGAAAGCGTACAACCTCGTTCACCGTATATTTGGCCACCTATTTTGATACAAGTATTAGACAGTAAAATAACGAAGATCGGTGACAATTCCAGAGTATTTATCTCACCTTATTAATGGATATATTGTTGGATGTACATAAGGCAATGCCCCACGTCGGACTCGGATACTATGATGTTGCTAAAGTTGTAACATCCACTGGGCCAACTTGTAGCAGCTTTTTCTGAGCCAACTGTTTCTCAACGAAAACTTGCACTCTTGAATCGAGGCCCCTGCTTGCGTACATATTTGGGTCATGCCATCGTAAGGAAATCGGCGACCAGAATGACAAGGTTCCTCGTAGTATGATCAGGTTTCATACATACTTATGTTATGAAATCTCTGGGAGTCGACCAGGATATGCACATTTGGCGGCGAGAAAGAGTTTTTTTTCACGTCTGAGTACAGGGGCCTTCAAGAGTCGTACATGAGAAGATCCCTAGGTAGATGTTGATGTCGGAGGAAAGAAGGGCAATATTACATCATGCTGTGATTCTCGAAATCGCGGTGACGTGACTTGCTGAGTGCGCGTTGTCCTCTTCCCTGCTCAACATTGAGCTGATACACGTCATCTGCAATCGTCTGGGCCTAAGCACGACCTTGATATCCACTGGCGCTATTCCAAATTTTCTCAGCTGCTCGCCAATACATCCCTTTTGGAGCCCTGCACGTCTACTCCAAAGTTATCAATTGGACGATGGGTATGGATTTTGGAAGATGTCGCCAATATGAACGGATTGGACAGTAACTACCATTGCGGAAGTATCTTTCGTCGAGGCGGTCCTGATACCGTCAAACGTTGGAATTCTGACGATTCGGAATGGAGTTCTGTCAACCACGTTGTGATTCCCTCGGACCGGCTTGAAGTAGTTGTGCTTTGGTGGGGCAGCACAACGATCCAAATCACGGAACCTGTCTTTCTTCTTGGACAAGCAATTTACAGATGTTCTGTTCATTGACCGTTTGTCGTTATGAATGGAAGGACAACTCGGGCGCCCCGGCTTGCCTTTCCACAAGCATTTTGGAAGCTTCAGGTATGTCAGGGACTCCCATAGTACAGTTTCCCACCTTATGTTTGTCGTCAATGGCCTCACCTGGGCCCCGTTCCCTTACGCCTCATCAACCCAGCAAAGTTGTCCCATCACTACGCCTGCTTCAAGCTTCCACGGTTTCCCTCGCCCCCTCCCAAAAAGCAATGTCCCACAGATCATTGGTCTAACTTCTCAACACGTTTTCTGCTGAGTTCGCCCGATTGTCCCCATCTCGCCGGGCGTCTCGATTCGTCGATTCATGTCACGCTATGAAACAGAAGAACTATGTAGTTCAAACGCCGGTGGGATATCCCCAAGTAATCGGCCGTGATATCAAATCTGACAGTCTTCCTCTAGGGTAGATCACCGTTTCGCCACAGAAATAGCACCTTGCCCTGCTTTGCGTTGTTCGTGGCCGGCCTTTCAGAATTTGCTGGCTTGACCGGCTCTATTGGCGACTCGCAACGATGTTAGGAATCAGAGACCAAGTGGAATTTTCGAGGTGATGTACGGCCTATAAGGCCTGAGACGTGATGCTTGTTGTGTGTCATCGAAGATCTCAGCGGAGTCTACGGTGGCTCGGGAACACGGCCGTCATTCTTGTGCGCCATTCAAACTTCCATTTATTTCTCTTCATTTCACTGAGCAACTCTATCCAGAATTTCTCAGTGGAAGTACCATCAAAACTACCTGCGCTCTGGAACTAGCATCAATCCCATATTACTTGGGAGTTCCTTCTGGAATTAATTTTAAGCCGCAGTGAACCTCTGTAAGTGCAACAGTGCGTGAGATGTTCTATGATATACAACGTTCTATGTTTGCCTCTCACAGGTGTATCTTGGGTATTTGTTACTCCAATGTCACAATGTTGGATGTCACGTTTAAGGTACCCCAATCACGAGACACAGCACGA
Source organism: Laccaria amethystina LaAM-08-1 (assembly GCA_000827195.1). Lineage (NCBI taxonomy): Eukaryota > Fungi > Basidiomycota > Agaricomycetes > Agaricales > Hydnangiaceae > Laccaria > Laccaria amethystina. The sequence continues at coordinate 39,083 of KN838695.1, forward strand.
TGCAGACCTTCGGACGAACCTCACGCCCAGCGGCTGGGTTCTGTTTCCTTTTTGGTGCGGGCAGCCTTACTTTTCATCTCCATTTTCCAAGATTTTATCGTTTTGCTTCCCCAATCATCATATTAAGCTTGCTCATTAAAGGATTTGGGGATTGGACCAAACAAGGTGAGTTCCAGTTGAATCACCCTCATTCATTTTCATGTTATCGATTACTAGGTAAATCTATATACAGGTCAACTGGAATCCATACAATAGGCCCGAGCCGGGAACGCTCTATCCTCATGGCTGTCCTGCGTTTCGTATCCAGACTAGTTATGTGCCCCAAACCTCCCAAGCCATGCGTTCACAGCAAGTAAAGTTGCTGTAGGTATGTGGGATAAGTCCCGTAACAACCCTTCGAGTTCCCATCCCCCTACTAAGTTTTCTTTGAAAGTAGCACCAAGCCCCCGGACCTCGGTAGTGCTCAAATTTTTAGGTGATCTGATCTCTTTCCGCGATCGACTAAACGCTAATTCACTTCCAGCCGCAATGCTAGTGCATGCCCCACGTTGTAAGCTTATGAATAGGAGGGGAAGCCTGCGGAAGTGCGATTCCCGCTTCCCCCGTCTTTCATCCACCACTAGCGCTACGACAACATTTCTAACCTCGCGCTGCATAGTCCACTCTTCGCGCTCCATCCATAGGTCCCCCTTCGTGTCCAATATGTCAGGCTGATTCGCGTGCGGAAGATCATAGCCAAGTGCGCTGGCATTTTACCATCTTTGCTTCAGTACCCCACCTGTACTTAATTCGTACCACCTCACAAAAAAATTGTAGGCGAGCTTATCTCGATTTCATGACCGCCTTGTTTAATACCACGCAGGTATCTGGCTATAGATATAAAATGCACTCCAACTTCGGAGAAGAACAGAACGTAAGCATGCAAACCTACTTAATGACGCCGTCCAACTTTGTCGATAATCTAATGGACAGAGAAAACTTATTGTTATCGATACCTGTACCCACGGCGTCCAAAGTTCCCTGCAGGGCTTTTCGCATTGCGCTCAAAGCTACGTCTTCCGCATATTCAGGCCATCTCAGCTGTGGTCACCCTTTGGAGCGCACTCGCTTCTTCACTCCGAAAGGCGATCAAAATTTTCCATGACCGGTTGGAAGGTTAATCGACCTCATGTTCCACGTAAGTGCTAGATTTTTCAGTGATATACTGACCCAAAGCGTACTCTTCACCTTCGGTACCAATTCATTTTGAGTTGACGAACACAAGGACACACATACATTTGAGACCTCCAGGCCAAACCTTCTTGCCCATTCCCTTCCCCCTCCTTCACTTCCCTCCCTCCTTCCCAAGTGGAGCGCAACACGTTCGGATTCCTCAACGTTCAACACCAATCAATGTCGAGAAAGTAAGCATCATATTGATCATATTGTAACGTCTAATCAGAAAACAAGTCATTAGGATCGTATTTCTATCGTACTTCAAAACGATGCGGTTGAGAGCAGAAAGCAAGATAAAAAGGGAAAAGCAGTATCCAAGAAAAAGCAGGAAACAGAGTCGAAACTAGAATAAATTACCGCCTGCGGCCGGTTTCCCTCGTTTGATGTTCTCTATCGCCACATTCGCATAACGCCCCGAGGCATCTCCACCAACACCCACTGCGGTGCTTCCGCCACCAGCAGCACCTGCAGCGCCATACGCAGCCTTCATCCAATCTCGGTCCATCCCCTTCTTGTCATCAGCCGCAGCCGCAGCCTTGGCTTTGGCCCGCTGCTGACCCATCTCCCAAATCGTCATGCCGCTCCCATCGACGTCAATCTGCTGCTGGTTTTGCCCTCCCAGTCGGCTTGCGTTGACGGTTCTGCGAGTGAAGGCAGCGGGAATAGACATGCCCCCCATCGCAGACCCTGCCTTAAATGTATCTAGCGAGCTGTCCTCACCAAAGAGGTTGGGTTTGGCTTGAGGATTCCACCTTACATGCTTCGCTTTGAAGTCAGCAGTAGCGGCCAGCTTCTCCTGCTGCAGCCGCTTCGTAATCCAGCCTTCGTCGATGGGAGGGATATCGTCAGGTGATGTAGCAGCCGTGGAAGGCGTGGGTGCAAACGAGCTCGAGCTCATCTCGTCCTCACGCTCGTCGTCCTCTACCCCATACTCGAAGATGTTGTTGAACATCCCCGAAGGAACGCTGGGCTTGGGCTCCAGTATGGTCCTGGAATTCAACGGCAGCTTTTCGTTCCAGTCTTTCGGCCCTCCATCACCCTCCTCGTCAGATACCTCCTCAATTGTCACCCGCTTCGCGTTTGCTTTCCTCTTCGCCTTATTCATCTTCGGGGTATTGTTGGAGGTAGGTATTTTGTTGGTGATGACAGGGGGCTCAAATCCACGAGGGCTTGGGGACACAGGGTCAGAGCTGCGGCGAAGACGTTGGGAAGAGGCAAGGTGACTGAAGGGCATCGAAGTGGTCTTTTCTATTGGGGGGGAACGGGACATGGAAGGAGGATTCCAGACCTGTTGACCACCAGCAGCATTCGTCGACATCGGCTGAGCAATCGATGGAGCATTGGGAGTCCAGTACTCTCGATCATTAAACCCAAACTGAGAAGGGTCGCCTGCCTTGGGAAGTTCCATCGTCGATTCCAATGGGGTTCCCATCTGCTTCATATTAGCCATCTGCATTTGGCGCCTCAACAAGCTGGCCTTAGGGGGCGCCTCGCCCTTCTCCTGCTGACGTTTGAAACCGAACATTGACCCAGGACGAGGAGTGGACGCCAGATCCTCTCCAAAGATAGACGTGGCCTCCAGCTGAATACGGGATTTACCGGGGAGCCCTCTGAGAGTGGATTGAGAGGATATCCATGCAGGCTGAGCGGCTTCGGGAATGATAGGGGTTTCGTGTTCCTCTTCCTCCTGCGCGTCCGCTTCGACCGGAAGTTCGGGTTCAGGTTCTGTGGTGGGAGGTGGTGGTGGGGTTGGAGCTTTGGGAGGGGGGGCAGCACCGCCTTTCTTCTGCTGCTGGCGCTGTTTCTTGTTCATCTTTTTTCCAGCAGGGGCAGGGGCAGGGGCAGGTGGTGGAGGTGCAGGGACAGGTTTTTCGACTTTGGCTGGTGCAGCAGCAGGTTTGGCAGGTGGCGGAGAGGGTTTAGAAGACGACGAGGCCGCTTGGGCTTGTGAGGGATTGGCAGCAGTGGTAGCAGAAGCTTTCTTGCCTTTTGCAGGAGGTTGAGGGACACGAGCTTTAGGCGTGATGGGCGTGATGGGCTCGTCGACTTTGGGAGGCGACTGGGATGGCAGATTGACAGGTTCCTCGGGTAGCTGCGGCAGCTGCTGCGCCTTCTTGGCCCAGCCACTGGACAGAGGGGTCGCAGCAACCATTTTCGTCGCCCATCCACTTGGTGTAGGTGCAGCAGCAGCAGCAGGCGTCGGCGAAGCCTTACTGTTGCCTAGACCATTGACAACAGCCTTAGCAGCGTTCTTCATACCCCAGCCACTTGGGGTCGCAGCAGCCTTGGTAGCAGGAGCAGTTGTAGCAGGAGGTGGAGGGCTGATGTTCAGAGACCCCGGCATTGGCATGTTCAAAGAAGCCTGAAGCTCAGCAGCAGCCTGGGCCTGTTGTTTCAAGAACGCCTGCCTCAACGCCTCCGGTATTTCAGGCTCGTCCTCGTCTTCGAACTCTTCCGCCTCTTCGTCCTGCTCTTCCCTGTTTTCATCCCAATCGTTTTCTGGATCGAACCAACCAAACGCTCCAGGTTGAGACTGCCTGCCGAATTGCTGTTGCTCGAACTGGGAGGAAGAAGCATAAATAGGGGTAGGAACACCTTTCTGCGTCGAAGTCTGGGGTATTGGTTTGGGTGGGAAGGGCATGGATGACGAAGAGGGTTGCTGTTGCTGCTGCAGGAGTTGTTGTTGTTGCTGTTGTAATAGTTGTTGTTGGAGAAGGTGGTGCTGATGAGGGGCGAAAGAGTTGTTGGCGTACGACAGTGGATCCGGTTCGGCGAACTGCTGCTGTTGTTGGATACCAGCATCCGCCAAGGTTTGGGCAAAATCGAAGTTGGACCCGAAGTCGACATTTTGCTCGTTGTAGGAATCCAACCAAGCTAACTTCGAAGTCGAAGGAGCAATGCCATTCCTTGCAGCACGCCCGTTACCCTTCTTCCTCAACTCCTCCCTCATCCGCTCTCTTTCAGTTTTGACAATACGCTTTCGCTCCTCCTCCTTCTCCTCTTGGAGTCTTATCATCCGCTTTTGATGGTCCGCAACTCGTTGCGCATCCTCAGTTTTGTCCCCGTTCCTCAACTTCCTGGCCTTATAGATCTCCACCGCCAAAGCTATATCAGCCTGCGCGGCGGCCTCGTGAAACTCCAGAATTTTGGCTACCCGCATCTCCATTTTGAAGCGCTCAAACTCCTCCTCTGCATCAGAGGACGGCAAGGAGTCGGAGTCGGAGGGGTCGGAGAGGTGTGGACCGAGATACATGGGACCAGGAAGCCGTGCTTTAGCTTGTGTGGGATGGGCGTTCTTGGGGATAGTGGAAGAGGCGGAGGTGACGCCATTAGGATATGGTGGAAGGAGAAAGCTGCTGGTGCTACTACTGGCAGAGATAGCACCCCCAAGGTCCGGCGGACGTTTGGGCGGTGCCATACGAGATTGTTGGGACGATGAGCTCGACGTATGGCTGATGGAGTTGAAGTCGAAGCCGTTGGAGATTGGTAGTAGTTCTGGAGAGCTGCCTTGGGAGGCCTGCTTCCATGCCGTTCTAGCTGGCTCTTGGGGCTTGCTCCAGCCACCACCAATGCCGCGAATGGGAACGGGGATGGGTGCGTCCTCGTCTTCGGATGTTAGGTCATGCGAAGTGGCCTGGGTTGGGAGGAAGAAAGGAAGTTGTCAGAACGTGTTACGGTGACGAAGGGTGGGTCATACCATGCTGTACAACGAGAAGCCGGGTTCTTCCGGCTGTTCATCATCTGAACAAAAGTCACTGGGATTTACAAAGGCATAGCTAGAGGTGCTCGAGGAGGCGGAGATGGATGGAGCAGAAAGCTGTGGAGGTGGTGGCGCCGCAAGGGACTGCTGTGGAGGCTGAACAGTCACGTTTTTGTTCAGTTCCACGGGCTGTTCGTTGGCGTCGTCCTCTTCGCCGCCTAAAGCAACGATGACCCGTTGTGTTTCCGCATCAGTCATGTTGTTCCAGTCCTCGGCTTGGAGCTTGGCGTTCGCCAACTGTTTTTGCCATTCCTCTCTTGCTTCGGCGAAATATTTTTCTCGAATCTGTTTCTGGATCCTAGTTACCTCCAGATTATGCTCCTTCTCGGATGGTCGCGCTTTGTGCAGCGTTTGACGCCATTTCTTGTTTGCTTCAGAGGCGGTGTCTGAGCAGCGTTGGTTCATGGCCGCCCTGGGGGCAACGCGTTGGGCTTCGAATGTCTGCCATAACTGCCTGACCTTATTGGCGCGTTGGGAAGCCAACATTGGGTTCTGGGTAGCCATGGAGTGTAGACGAAGGGCCTCTGTCGAGGATGGCGGCAAAGAAAAATCTGGAACGAAGTCAGGCTTGTAGGGATGGGGATGGGAATAAAAAGGATGCCTCGTGTTCCTTAGCGGCGTGCCGAATAAGCTTGATCGTAATCCGTAGGAATCTAAATGAGATGGCCACTTTTTCCGTGTCTTCACCGTAATGGTGCCGCGACTACAGTAAGTAGGTTATAACGTTGAGTATTTAAAAAATCTGGGTGTGTCCTAATTCGACTCACACAGCCAGTGCAGGCAGGGGCTGTAGAGAGGTGCAGGGTAGCAGCATGCTGCAAATCGCCTGCTTCCTTATCAGCATGTCACTTGATCAATGAAAACACGAGGCGTTACAAAAAAAAATTCACAAAGCGTAGGTGGCTGCGCACCCTTTGCCCAGTGTCCTTTTGTAGTCGCGCTCGCTGGCCTTTGGGGCTAGTTTTCCATATTCTGGCTACCTTCGGATGAGAAGGGGCCCAGCGTCGACAATGGTAGTACAGTCCATACATAAAGCGATGGCAATGTTCAACAAAGTCGTATCACTCCTGACCAGCCACGTCTTTTTTCTCAACCACGACCTCAGGCAAGCCTCAGGCTCACTACGCGTGATCGTCCATGAGCGTTCAAACGTTCATGAATCATTCGCTTTTAGGCTCTATTCGGAAACCGAGTTATCCCAGCCAAATCGTGGGGAACCATTCAACACAACAATCGTAGTAAGGAGGTATGATATCATTTCATTTTACTCATCAGTCGCACATCCACGCGTACTCGCACTCAAAGACTCCGGGTAACATTGCTCAAAGGATCGGTGCTAGGTAAGCATTCGTTTGCCTTTATCTCTGCCCGAAACTCCGTTGATTTGATTCAAATATGCAGTCAAGTCATACCGTTTTTATCTGTGTAACCACTGCATATGTATAGACGAGCTTTCTTTCTTATGGCGCACACAACCCCAGTACTCCAGCGTTCCCGATACCAATTATCCCCTGGCTGGTTCAGTTGAGGTGCAATTCGATCCCCAGCCTGGTCCGACTTCAAGACTCCGAAACACGACCTTTATTATGTTTTCGGCATTCCCTCAAATTAACCAATAATGCAATAGCGGCCTGAGAATGCGAACATCAAATGCAAAAATTGGAACCGGTTTTACTTCCGGGCCTCCTATTCCAAGGAAGTATCGAACTCTCCCGAGAAGAAGGGCCACCTTCTGAGCATTATAGCATAACTAATCACCTTGGCAGGTTTTATCCTGGATGATGGAATCCGCTCCGGTCCTGCGAACAACGTGCTTGTAAGTCCCTGCCGATCTTTGGTTTGTGTCTCTGTTCTGATTTACAAATCAATGCAAGATGCCTTGAACGTGTAGGCTACACTGCCATTCTTCGAGACCGACCGCAACGAGGCACATAAGCCTCTCGTCCCATCTTCAAGGTGCGATACAAGCCCTGGAGAACGCCTTCCTACTCTCTTCTTTGGTTCATAATTTAGGTCCCAAGCCATTAAACCCTTGTCCTTTCTTCGCCCTTTCCGGGGTTTATTTGCAGTAAATCACAGGTGCAAATGTGGTGAGTCTACCCGGCGCAGCGTTCCCATTGCTTCCTCTCAAGCCTTCCAGTCGGTGTTCACCTACCAAAGACGCCATCGCTTCTTTGAAGGAGCAACGCAACTGACCTGAGAAGGAGGACCGGGTTGACCCGGAGAGGGGACAAACGCAAGGGTGATAGAACTTTTCGTCCGAGTGATTGTTTATGAGACCTGCTGACGACGACGAAATTAGATGACCTTGCTATCGCTTTGTGCATGGAAATCCGTCAGTAGCCGTTCGCGACAACGAACCTGATAGCGGCGACACTTGCTTCTTCAATTCAGTTGTAAACATAGACCCTCCCGAGAACTGACCTGTCGTTATCTTCAACTTGGCTTACACAGGTACGTGCATTGGCCTATGGACAACCACAATCGACCAATATCATCCCAGCAGAGCATGGTTGAGGCCCTTGAACGTCAGTTCAAAAGTGGCTTATCGAGCACCATCTTCAAGCTCAGGGTGGTTCGCACCACCTTCACCCAGGCCATGTACACGTATTTTCGGGTGTACATCCTCGATCCGATATTGATCCCTTACACTGCTAGCCGAACTCTCAAGCCGTCTTTTTCCGTGTTATATGACGACGCAAGGAGTGCATCTCGGAACTTCCAAACCTGGATCCTGGCGTCTTTCTGTAGCATTGCATTCTTCGGGAGCTTTCAAGGGCGTCTTCCACCATCAAAGATTGGTGGGAATGCCCTCCCTAAACTACCGGCCGTTCACGATGGGCTCTGACAAGAAACCCTGATAACTGCGACACATTGCTCTCACAAGTCAGTTGGGGATTACCCTGACCTGACGTCGTCGCCGTAGGTACGAAAATTTGCTTCTAGGCAATCATAACCGACTGAAACCATATTCTTTAACCTTGTAGAATGTTGACCCTCCCCTACCGGTCCTGGTCAGTTTGAACGAGGCACCACCTTCGAGCACAGGCTAATCTTCAACCACTTCACCTTCAGGGCTGCAGGATGCAATGCCATGCCGTACACCAGGCGTTGGACGTGCCTATTCAATCCGACCTTGCATTGTTACTAAACAGATCCTCAAATCTTTGGAATGGCATTCATCCAACACCTTGAAACCCGGACTCATATCGGTCACTTTTCACTGTACTCCGCAGGAATTCATTCTACTGAACTTACGGGTGTTTTCAAGCCCTAGCATCTTTGGCCGCATGGGGGCCCCATTGGCCGTTCACAATGGACGCTGACAAAATAGACACTACCTCCACCTCCCCAGATCCCTGACTTGACATCATTACTCAGCGTCTTCGCCTTTCACAGACCTAGGTGTACGAGCGTTGGCCTTTAGGCAATCATAAATGACTAACATCACCTTAGTAAAGCCTCAGAGGTAGTTTTGACTGTGATACATCGACCACCACCCTCAAACAAAGGCTAGTCCTCAACCTAATTCAACCCAGAGCGGGAGTGCAGTGCGTTTTTCATACCGCATCGGCCGGCGTTCGGATGTTCATACTCGATCGAAAGCTTGTCCCTTACACGCCCTCAAACCGTTAAATGGTTGTCACCTAACACATTGAAACCTGGAGAGGATTCATGACGCCCAATGCCGAGCAGGGCCCTAGCCAGTTACATTCAATCCACGTGTACTTCTCAACCGCCGGTTCCCTGACCAACTCGTCAACTTGTCTTCATATCTTTTGCCGCAGTTTGCAGTGATGCTCAGAATCCAAAGGCGCTTACAAAAAGGCAAGTTTTGAAGCAAAGCCTCCGCTGTTTCAGGAGGCAACGGGCTTTTAATAGGTATACCGGCTATAAAGTTGCCGGTATGATATTGGGCATTGGGCATCTGGTCAATTGTTTTCTTTCCTCTATGCTTCGCCGCAGGCCGACCTCCATTTGTATCGTCACTACCTTCAGAAAGTACGTCTCTAAAGAGACATGCTCTGAGATGCTCACCAACTTCTTTCTTTTACACCAGAGTCCAACTTTTTTCATCGATAACCCTGCGGTTGTGAGGATCTGCACAACCAACCCTTGATGGTACAACTTCGAATTCGGCCGACGTTTTTCTCCCCTCAAATGCTGAGCAAAATCGAACAAAAAATTCGTGTAGGTGGCGCCACAATGCACTTCACATTTTGATTCCCCTACACAGCCGAGGCCTTACTTCGTCCTGGAATCCCTCAATACTTCTCAAAAAAGTCGTTGTGATCCGTCCCCCAAAGCAAAGGAATGTAACACCTAAACGATCTCAACTCCTTCCTGGGGGTATGTAACAATCCAAACTTACACGAGAGTGCCACCAACACCGATTTTCTCCGGGTCGTCGATGATAATGTGGCTTTCCTCCCAAAGTCACAGTGCAAAACGGCGATGAGCTAAATTTTAATCATAGTGCTCGTCCAACGTACCTCTGCACACACCTATCAAGATGATGATCTGATTGCTTCTCTTGGTCATGTGGTGTGGCAGCTGCCTGCCAGTTGCTAAAAGCTGGTTAGACGTCCTCGCGACAAGCGTCGTAAATCGTTGGAGAGAGCCGGAATATCATACGAGATTTGACACCTTCTAGAGAGCATGTAGACAGCCCGAAATGTGTATTACAGGTGCACCACTACATTTTATTTGGATTGCCTGACAGGCACGCTCCAAACCAAATAAAGGGACCGGCTGAAAGATCCGAGATATCAGAATCTGGGGCGGCCTCGTTCAACAACGCACAACAGCCGATACGCGTTGCTTCCGACCGTCGGGCTCATCCTGAACAGCGTCGACGACCTGAGCGTCGAGAGCAGGCAAGCAATCTGGCCAGCCCTAACTTCGTGAGCTTTCATATTTTATACTTGAGAGATGTAAAACGCGTGTACTGAACATGAGGCGGTTTTTCAGGGCTTTCCCGGTGCGTGCACAGACCGAATTCTGATTACGGACCAGAGAGGGGCTTGCATGCGACTTCGCTACTACGTTCTCCAAAGCCTCAATCGCTGTCTGCTGACCTAACATCTCTCTACCTTCCCACTGACATTCCGAGGGAAAACATACCATTCGCAACCGCACACTACCAGCGCCCTCGATCAGCACCCCATCGCTTAACAATTTCGATGTCACCTTCTACTGCTCAGATCCCATCCACTCCAGTGCCTCCCGCAATGCCTGATGACGCCGATGTTGAACCAGACGAGGAATGGAAGACCAGGCTCAGGAAGGAAATCGAGGAAAACCTGGCGTCCATGGTCAAGGAGGCCAAGGACAGCCGGGACAACCAGCTCCGTGAGGCTCCCGTCAGCGCAGAAGACCGCGAGCGTCTGACCACGGAGTACAAAACCGCCATGAAAAACATTCGGCAACTTGCTGCAGAGCAATTCCAAATTGAACTTGACCGTGAACGCCAGGAGCGGCGCTGGGCATCGGGTATTCCGATGAACCCGCAATGGACCGAAGCGTTGAAGCAGGAGCAGCAGACGATCATGGACAGGATTAAACAGGGCGGAACTGGAATTACGCACCCTGGATCGGATATGATAGCTGAGAGCCCTGTTGAAGAGTTGCCGCGTCCGCGGCCTTCTGGTGCGAGAACCATGCCAAACCATGATCCTCCACCATCATTACCTCAGCCGCCGGCGCAACAACAGGAGAAGGCAGCTAAAGCAGACCGGGATAGAGAAAGAGTAGCGCGGCCTGTTGTCCCCGTGCTCCCCCAGCCTCTTGCTGCCCGTCGTGGGTCTGATGCACACAGTACTTCCTCTCGTGATCGTGAGGAGCACTTTCACAGTTCTCGAAAAGCGGCAGGTCATGGAGCTCTTGAAAGACCATCTTTGCCAGATAGTTGGGTGACTCCTGAGGCCACCGAGGAATCTGAGGACCTATTCAAAAGACCTCGAAGACCCACCCTGGAGAAATTCAACACCGTTGATAAATGGGATCCATCATCGCCCTCGTCAGCGACCAAGACACCAGATCGCGAACGTTCGCAACGTTCCGTATCTGAGCGCCACACCGCTCATTCACCTCCAAATTCCATTCCTGCGATATGGAAACCCTCTATCTCTCCAGAGGAGGATGCTGCGGCATCCAAACCTTATAATCTGGGTCGTCGAGGTAGCACGGCCAGCATGCGATCTATTGGCTCAGCTACCGGAATCCGGCCTCCAGCCACTGAGCCAATTCCAGAAAGGTCTGACGATGACGCAATCCACGAGGGCGGTAGCGATAGAGGGAAGGGACCGATGAAGGAATCAGATAAGCCTTGGATTTCGCCGTCGGAGAGGAAGGAATCTGGCCTCCGTCGCAGTGATAGTCGCTCGTATCCTGCTCCTAGTGAACGTGACGACCGTGCAGGTCTGGCCACAAGGAGAACTTCGCCAATTCCATATCCTGCTCCATCATCTACTGCTAGGCCCATCGTCTCTAAAGCATCTTTCAATGAGGGGCACCGTTATGAACGGCCCAAAGCACAATACCTTGCCGACCGTGATCAACCCTCTCCACTATCAGCTGCTCCACGATCAGCAACATACGATAGGGACTTGCCCCATCCCTCTGCTGGAATAGCACAGATATTTCCACGTGCCGGAGATGACAGGGACTCTCCTCCATACCGTGATTATTTTCCTCATCAACGTCGTTCTTCTCCAGATTCCGCTGGCTCTCGGGAGAGAGGCCTCGCGCCCAAGCATTCATTCTCTAATGATGACTATCAGGATGCACGCAGGGACAGAGAACGTGAGCGACAATACTCTTCTTTATCGTCATCACGCCCTTCATACCCTACCCCGCCATCATCAGCCACCAGAACGGGATCAAAAGAATATTTCCACAACGATTCTTTCGATGACCGCGAGAGATTAGACCGTTATCGGACTCCGGATGAATCAGATCATCGTTCGATTCGTGCTCGCCAGGGCTCGTATCCTTCGAGGCCGCCGTGGGATGAAACTGAAAGAGATAGACGCTATGACGGTTCGTAAATTTAAACAAAAGATATCCTACCTCAAGTCCGACCTTTACCTTTGTAGATTACTCTGCTCGCATTCATCATGGTGGTTCCTCAACCACCAAGCCCATAACTGTTCCTCGGCATCACGCGCCACCCCACCTTAATGATGAGGTTTCCAGCTGGAAAGATTGGGTAGGCATACCCGAAGGTCGACGTGGTTACGACCCAAACTTTCGCCCACCTCAGCTGCCTCCAATACCCGGCCCAGTTATCGCACCGCACTCCGCCGATCCCCTCCGACGCCGAGACTCTCATCGTTCAGCTCCTCATTCAGCTCGATACCACGACGAACCTGCCTCATATAGCCGTCGCCATCGCCCTTATGATGATGATGAGCTAGAGGAAGACTACGAAGATGAGCCAGGGCCTCCTAAAGACAACTTTGTTAGTCATGCTCCTATGAGATCGCCCTCTGTCTCTCGACGGAAAGACCGGAAAACACAAGAGGAGGAGGAAGAGGAGGTGCTGAGACGGCTGGAAGCAGAAAAACAGAGGGTGCTAGAAGAGAGGGAGAGAAGAAAGCAGCTGGAACTGGAGGCGGAACAACTGAAACGCGAGACGGCCGATGAGGAAGACGAGACAGATGAGGCAGACGAGGAGGAGGAGGAGGAGAGGCAGAGGCAGGAAGAAGAAGAGACAAGGAAGAGAGCAGAGGAGCAGAAACGGGTGGAAGAAGAGAAACAGAGACTCGAAGACGAAAGAAAACAAGTGGAGGAGGAGAAGAGGAAGGTCGAGGAAGAGAAGAAGAAGATGGAGGACGAGAAGAAGAAGATCGATGACGAGAAGAAGAAGGCGGAGCAGGAGGAGGCCAAACGAATCAGAGAGAAGAGGAAAGAAGAGAGGAAGCAAACGGAAGAGAAGAGGAAGGCGGAGGCGGCGTTGAAGCAGCTAGAGGCTGAGAACAGAAAGAGGCAGGAGGAGGCGGAGTTACTGGAGGAAAAAATTCGCGATAAGAGGGCGGAGGCTGAGAGACTAGAGAAAGAAGCGCTGGAGAAGGAGGCTACAGCCAAGAAGCTGCAAGAGGAAGCTCAGGCGAAAGCGTCCAAGGTCAATCAGATGAACGCTTTGGCGAAGAAGAGGGAAACGGAAATGAGGCAGCGAGAGCTAGCACTTCGGCAACGCGAGGATGAACTTGCCCGACGCGAAGAAGAGTACGATCGTCGCGAGGAGGAGGCGCGTTTACAGGAGGAGCGGGAGAACGAAGAAAAAGAGCGTATCCAGCTTGAAAACGAGGAGAAGGAACGCGTCCGGTTGGAGAATGAGGAGAAGGAGCGACTTCAAGCTGAAGAGGCTGCTAAGGCACGTGAAGCAGAGCGGAAAGAACGACAACGTCAATTGGATGAGGAGCGAGAAGCAAAATTCCAACGAGAGCAAGCCCAAGCTCAATTGGAGGAAGCTCGGAGGAGAGAAACTCAGAGACGGGAAGAAGCCAATCGAATAGCCAGGGAACGTCAGGCAGAAGAGGATCGAGTCAGAAATGAGCAGCAAGACGCATTCCGTAGACGCGAGGAAGAAATCAAACGCCGTTCTGAAGAGCGCAAGAGACAGGACAGTTTTGGTGCCGAAGGTATCTGGCCTGGTCCTTCTCCCTCTGCGTCAACCTCGCAATCTCCACCTCAGCGAAACGGTTCGGTGCATACACCTGCTGGGGATCGGACTAGCAATGGTAGTTCTTCGGCTTGGAGCACCTCGTCTTCAAACTGGTCCTCGTCCACCAAAGCGACGACTGCCTCGAATACATCTGCCTCGACTAACACTGTCCCGAACCGTGCAACACCAGTTCCCAGCAACAAGCCAAGAACCGGTTCTGTGGGTTCTGGAGGCACGTTTCAGTTTGGCACCCCGCCCCACCCCACACCTACGCCCATGTCCGAGGCAGACTGGCAACGTCGACAAGCGGAACAAGCGCGGAAGCAACAGGAGCAATTCCGGAAGGAACAGGAGAGGTTGGAGGCGGAGAGACAAGCAAAGGCGGGCGGAAGACAGCTGACCAGAGACGAGTTGATCTGGATGTTTGAAAACCACGAGAAGCTTTGGGCCAATTTCCCTTCAAGTGACGCTGGGTGGAACGATTTCCCATGGCCCATGATCAGGAAACCCTCCGAGCCTGAAGAGATAACGCTCCCCGCGGTCAGAGCATACATTGAGTCCCCTTATTACCCAGAGAAAGACAAATCGAAGACAGTCAAGGATCGTGTCAAGGATCACATTAAGAGGTGGCATCCGGACCGATTCAATACGAAACTTCTGACAAAAGTCAGGGAGGAGGATAAGGAGAAAGTGAAGGAAGGAGCTGGTACTGTGGTCAGGTGTCTTAACGAACTTTTGGCGAAGACAAACGGCCCTCTGTTCGACTGAACATAACGCTGGAGGACGGAGCGGATTGTAAGATTTTGATGTGCGATGAATATGGATCTACTCACCTGATTTTTATTTATGTAGCCCTTTCGATATGTATATATACCCAATCACTTGTATGACTATATCTAACCACGGGAATTGGAATACATCTTGTGTCGAACTTTTCTGCTGCTTCGTTGATTCTGCAACCTGAACTCCTGTGTTGGGCGACAGTGAGCCTGTACCAGATAATTAGTGTCATTCCGCTGGCTCGTCAGGAAACATGGGCTTCAGAACTCGTTATCACGTCTCCAGAACCCCGAATATATGCGTTTGATTAGTAGACACCAAAAGTCATAATCACATACGTGTGGCAAGGGTCATCCCTTCTCACCGAGACCGTTGGCGGTGAAGGGCGGACCAAGCGAACAACGAGAAGAAAACATAGTTTTAGTTGATAACACACGATGAAGATATTTGAACGGGTTTCTGACTCCTCGCCATGAAATCTACATGACGGTAAGCCGGAAGCAAGATGATTTGGCAGAAAATGGAAACTACGTCAAATCTATGCACACCTCGGAGCCTCGGACCTTGTAGCTTCGCGGCAACTGAATTCAGTTTTCTGTAAAACTCACCCTCTTCTACACTTGAAGAATCACGAAGAAGTCACCAACTTTATCCATGGAACGAACTTCAGAATTTTACTTCCCCGTCACGAAAAAGAATTACTAAGTTGTGATATTGTCCCATTACGGCCGACTCGGGTACAAAGGCCGACTGTTGATGTCAGAGGGCAAAGGGTTTAAAGCCTGAGGGCGAAGGGCATGACTCTACTTAGATAACGGAGGGGAGACGCACCAAAAGTGCAATCTAATGGCAATCGCCAGAACAGCTGAGGGTTGCATATCGATGGTTGAAGAACCTTGAGAAGGAGAATAAGCATATTATTTACGCCCGTCTGTCGTACGTGGAGAAATGCAACGGTAAGTAATGCTCCAAGAGGTGCTGCCAGGGGATTGTATGATCACGTCGGACGTCCTTCTCAGTAAAAACGATTGGTCGGGTCTTGGTCATATGGTAGTCACGCCAGTGCACAACATGACTAAAAGCAGTAAATTTTACAAAATTTTG
>KN838695.1:55474-78656 GCA_000827195.1 Laccaria amethystina LaAM-08-1
ATTTTCTCATTGACTCGAAATGCAACGTGATCACCTGATGTCGGAGTTTCAATGGACTTGAAGCAAATTGTGTTCTTTCACATCAAAGAGGACGCGAGGATGGGGGCAATACAGGTGATAGCAATTCAGATGACGAGGACTAGACTACAACACAACTTGTAAGTGACTATCCCTCGACTTCAGTCAGGCCGTGAAATCTTAGCAAATCCATCTTGAGCGCCACATGACTTCGAACTGACCAACATGACTTCACATGACCTTCTTGTGAGAAATAAATGACTTGACTTGACTTTCGTTTTTACTGAGCGTCCTTCATGAGACTGCACCTGAAAATCAGTCTGAGAACCAACTGAGAACAGCACCAAATTTTGACCAGCGCTTCCCTTCAACCCCTTCAAAGTTACACCCCGACCGTTTACGTCTTGTGTGGACGTTTAAGTATCCCTTAAAGGTGGCGTTCAGCCTGCGCCGCTCACTGGAACCTGCCATAAGATGCGAACTTGCAATACGGTTATTTGCTCTTATTGAAAGTTGAAGCTGACGCTAACATTTTGCCATCTATCAAGCCTGTTTCCTTCAGGGAAAACATTGTCAGCGAATCTTGGCTTCAAATAACACTCCCTGCAGTCGAATCCAAAAGAAGTTAGTGGGTCTCATTTCGATTGAGAAGTTTAGAACCAAAGGCTCAAGTCTTCTCGCTGCTGACGACAACTCCAAATCTCGCTCCGAGTTGAGGTAGTCCTGAACATGGGAAATACAGCTTATTAAGTTCACTCTTTTGTTCAACGGGCGAGCGGACCTGACCCGTTCTGATAGGATTTCTCTCACATTAAAGCGTTAAACGCAAACCTGGTGCTCAACACTTCCAAAACAATCCTCCTGTCATAGTGATGTCATACATGAAGGCCTAAACGCTTTCCTCAAATTTGTTCATGGTTTCTTGAGTTTCGATCTTGATTGGTCACTCATGTGTTTCTTTCCGACACCACAATTCCCTCTCTATTTTCTCTGAAGCCAATTGTCCAGACCGCAAGCTAAGCGCTGCGCGCCGTGTGTGCATCTGCCATGTTCAGGTACATATCTGATACGACTATCGACTCTGACGTTCATGTAGATTCTCGCTGCCAATAAACACACACCGCACAGAGGCCGAGTGCCCCGCAACACACTTGTCCCTGAACATGTAAAACAGTTCACCCACCGTTTATCGTGCCCGACGACCAACAACGGGCGGAACGCGGGGAACAGCACAGCTCAATGAACTTGTGTCAAAGGCCTCGCACGGTCTGTCGGAGGCATGATTTTCACAGCGGTATCACTTTCCTTGTTTGCAGACAATTAATTAGAGCTGAATTAGTGAATGCAACTACGTCGGACCGTCTATCACGCTGTTTGGGAACCATGACGAAGATATGTGAATCTTTTTGCCAGAAGATCTACCTCAGATCGTAAGGCGTACGAACCTCTAGGTGAAGGTCATTGAGTCGAAAATTCTCGAGGTTCATACCCCAAACAAGACGGATTGTCAAAACAAATTTTCAACTTATCTTCTAGCCTGTCTCAAATCCCCTCAAATCGAACTTGTGTTGACTCGAAATTTCCTTTCTAGCGAGTTTTCGCGTCGTAGCACGCGTTATTTCACTGGCAGTCCTCAACAACGTACGTTCATTGTGCCTTTATTAGCCGCTCCTCCGAATTAGGGTGGCCGGTGTCTTTGCGAAGCTATGGCTTCGTAACGAGTTAGCCTTCAACGTTCCAATCCCGCAAGGTTCGTAATGGTCCCTCTTAATAGCCCGAAATCTTACTGACCTGTCATCTTTTCATGACACCTACCTACACAACGCCAAGTTGAATACCCCACGGTCTCAATAATTTTGTAACAAGTAAGTCCTCCGACGGAGGTACATTCTGCATGGAAAATCTTTTTTTCGGTTACTGGCGACATTTCATGCCTTGAAGTTGCCTTTCACACTCTAGCAGATTTTTAACAAATAAACGTGACCACCTATTTTTACATAAATTTAGAGATCTCATAAACAATCATGAATGGAACGCGAAGCACCCCCAAGAAATAAATCAACGGAACTTCACTCCGTCCGCGATTTCCTACCCACTATGCCCTCCCATCCTGTTCATCTGATGCCTTGGAGGTAAGGAGGATCAAAAGAACTTGATTTTCTCGACGGGCAAACAGTCTGCGGAATTCTCGGTCTCACAGCACAATTAAACGCCATATACCCCAGGCGCATCTTTCATCACTGCTGCGGCAGCGTATTTGACAATCCGGTCGGGGGAACTTGATTTCGCAGTTGAGGGCGATTGAGCTTGGCAACACTCTCGGAACACTCGGCCTCAAAGCGTTCGGCATAAGTAAACACCACATGTATACCGTATACGCCGGCGCATCAATGGCGCATCGTTTCATCACTGCGCGAGGCTCGCACTCCGAAATACCGTGACACCCGCGATGCTGGTCGTTCCCATTGCTTGACATATGGACTGAGGTAACTGTGACGTTTTGCCATACCGAGTTTCCGTCTTTTCGAATTCATAACCCAGCTAGTAAGCGCTTCCGTTTTGCCATAACCGTCTTGCCTATATATGGTGGCCTGTGGGGGCGCCGGGAACGTCCACCCATAGTAGGCGATTGTCCTTGAGCGCGTTTCCATTCAACTTCTGAAGAACTAATATTTCCTTACAGAGTAACAGTTGCACTTCTTACACAGGGAGGCGATTAGCTGTCGACCTTTCGTGTTCGAATTCCATTCAACTTTTCAAGTCCTGGTATGTATTTATCCTTGTGCATCTAAGCAGTGTAGTGATTGAAATTAAAAATGCAGTTTCGTGGTGACTCGGGCTAACATCATTCTTTCTCCTCCCAGAGTCCGAATTCGAACTCTTCCATGACTCTACAATTTCCTGCTAGCACGTACTTGGACATATTATCCTCGAAGAAGGTAATTATCACGCATTCATGTTGTGATACTTACGGGTAACGATCGTTTAAATATTAAGTACGTTCTTATACAAATTCAACTAGTCGAGCGGAGTCACCGGAGGACAAGGAGATACCATCATATGTAAATCATCCGATCTCTTTATCTGGTTAGATTAGTAGACTAGTAGGTAGATCCACAGATTCCACACAAACGATGAGGTGAATCATATCTAAGGAACTAACATGAGATTAGATCAGGCTAGGTAAATCAAATTGTCCAATCGATCGAAATCACCATGTAGCCTCGGTCGAGATTTCAGCGAGATACGTGTTGGCTCGAGCTTGTAGTGCAAGGATTATATGAAATGTTTTTGTCTTGTTTCTTTTTCAGCTACGAATCTAAGTAGCTAGCTACTCCTACAATAAATATTTTGGGTGTCCTATCCTACATCATGATGATGTGGTTGGGGGAGATGAAGAAGAGAGAATCCAGGAGAGATGCGATGAGGAAACACTGATTGATTGCGCTGCAGGGATTGCCTAGCGGTGGACACGGAAAGGGGGGTGGTACACGGAATAAAGATACACCAGAAGAGTACTCGCACATGATGTGGTGGTACAGGGCATGCAAACAAACCAGCCAAGGTGGAAAAACAGAAAGGAGACCGTGAGGGAGTGTGGTGGGCCAGTATGAAGGGCCGTGATGACAAAAGGAAAAAAAAGGATCGTGGGTGCGCTTGTCGTGGTGCGTTAAGGAATCCAATGAGCGTCAGGGTTGAGATAGTTCCGGTATGCATACAGTAAGGAGCGTGGGTTGTGTCCAAAAAGAGAGGGTATGTTGGCGGTGTTACTGTGTAGGTGGTGTTTGGTGTTGCGGAGCGCTCGATGGCAATACAAGCGTGAATGTTTCCGGAGAGAGAGAGGATGCAGGACAAGGACAGGATCGAGCCGAGGAGGGGGTGAAACGAGAAAAGTCCAAGTATGTGTATGCGAGAGAATCGGGAGAGGAAAATGAGAAGCGAAAAAAGTTCGTGAGGGCAGCGAGGTTGCACGGAGACAAGAGCAATATGCACACAAGTCAAGAATAAGATAGCAAGTGGATGGTGGTGGTGTTGATAATGTATGACAATGCAGTGTTGATGAGGTTGATATTGACAGTTTGAGGAGAGACATGTGTGAGGGTTTTATATGAATTTTGAGGTCGCGAGAGAGAACTGAGCCTAGTGTATCCCCTTCTTGGTGTACCAAGAAAGAGAAACACTTCCTGCGCCCTTGATGTTCACCTGAGCCTGCAAGCGACACACCTAAATGCACCAGAATAAGCACTTCATCTAGAAAGCATTGTAGACGTGGGTGTATTCGAGGAGGACTCACCGTCTCTGCCACACTTGCTTTTCTAAAATCTACATGAAGGCAACCATTTGGCTTGCGCTTCATGTGTCGCACTTCGCCAAAGCCCTGGAAGTTTTTCAGAATCGCGGTCGGGGAGGATCTGTCATCACCTACCTCACACCATGACCTAACTGCCTCATAACCTGCCGCATCTGCCTCGTTCAGTCCGCTAATCACCAGTTTTCTCTTCTTGTTTGTTTTACCCCAACCAGGCCCGCCAACTTCGAGCGGTGAAGGCATCGAGGGCGCCAATCCCATGCGAGCAGCAAGCCCTCTAAACCCTGATCTCTGACTCTTCGCAACGGCTGTCAACGATCCCAAACTAGACATACTCTTGAGACGGTGACGACCATTGATAGTGTCCCTCGCAGATAAGGGTGAAACCTGGGGAGAGGAAGGATGGGAAAGGCTAATCCTGCGGAGCCTACCGTCAGAATTGAAGTCAGGGTCGAGAAGGGTTGTAACGATGCTCAAGCGCTCCTTCCTTGGTCGGGCGTTACGCGCCCAGACCATGGGCTCGTCATCGTTATCATCGTCAGTGAGTGTTGGAGGAACGCCATCATCGAGATGAAGACCCTTAGTCGGCGTAATCGACGTGCATTCCATCGACGGTGTGGGAGGCATTGGCTCCCAAGTGTTAGCTACAGAGTCCGGAGGAGGAGGGCCTGAAAGCCTGGAGATAAATGACGCAAGACGACCCCTGCCTAACTTCGATGCAGCTCCGAGAATGCTCTTTCTGTTGCTCCTCGCACCCTCTGGACTAGAAAGGTCGAGAGTCGAAGAGGTCAACGACCACCTGGACGATGTAGGAGGTGCAAGACCATGCTCTTGCATGCCGAGCTCATCGTAATATGCGCCTTCATATTCATAGGGTCTGTGATCCTTGTCAAGAGATGATATAGTTGGAGAAGTGCCTGGTGTAGAGAGTTCACCACCGTAGGCTGCGCACTCATCAGAAGAAGAGTCGACGATAAGCGGCGGAGCCGCCGAATGACGAATAGGAGCCGCATCAGCTAGAATAGGCGGCGTTTCCAGCGATTGGCTACTGGACGATGTTCCTAGATAGATCTGAGATGATGAGGCGTATGGCGTTTGGTAATATGCTGTCGTGGGCGTGTTGGGAGGCACACCGTTCGAGCGCGCAAGAGTGGACGAATGTGTGTAGATATTTGGGTGCGTCTGCCCAATCTCGATTTCTTGTGCGTCATCATCAGTGTGTCCGAGTGTGGGAGGGGATGTGGCGGCGAGCAGTGAAGTCAAACGATACTTGACCTCTTGAGAGTCGAAATACACAGCATTGCGAATACTAGAATCTGAGGGTTGGGCAGAGGAGAATGATAGGGTAGACGAGATGGAAGTAAATCTGGATTGCGATGACTGTCTACGCGTGGGAGCGGCTGTTGCGGGCAGGGGAGACGATTGCGTGAACTGAATCGCAGATGGGACATGTTGAGAAGACAGGGACGCAGCTGAATGCGAGCGAGAGCGAGAGACTATAGAGTTTGGAAAGGGGAGTGTCGAAAGGACAGCTGTCTCCCCAAGTAGCGGAAGGGAGGGTTGGTGTGCGAGAGAAGGACGGCGTGCGAGAGGTTGTGTCGCCAATCGGGCGGACGCGATAGAGGATTGAGATAAACTTGAAGGGGTGCGAGTGTGTGCCTGTGGCAAATGGACCTGAGAATGACGCGAATGAATCGACGACGATTGCGAAGAACTGGGAGAATGCCCTAACGGTTTGGGCTGGTAGGGCAATCGCGTAAAAGACGGAGGCAGGCCAACGCGTAATGGAGGTGCAGGCAAAGGCTGTTATGAGAAAGGTCAGTATATGCGCGCGCCTTGGTCTGACCAACGCATACCTTGTCCAGAGAAAGTGTCTTTACGAGGTTTTCAATTCGCCTTTCGTCGGTTTCATGTGGAGAATGCTGGACCACTTCGACTACTGGCTCTAGTTGTGGAAGATCACGCGCATATGTGGGAGACGGAAAGTGCAGAGGATCATGTGAGGCATCGCATCCAGACGCGGAAGGGAAGCCCAACAAAGGGGAGTCGGCGCGTATGGCGGGAATAGTTGACTCTATGCTTGACAGTGAGTCTGAATGGAGGTGTTGGGTGTGGGACAACGACGGTGAGTGCTCTGTCACTGCAAAGCGGCACTGTTCTGAAATCCAGTTGTGTATACGGTGGTCGCGTGGAACGCCGTCGAGGATGTCATCAAGAGTGATAATGCTACTGCGGTCGACATTGGCGGAGACGTTCATGACGGGGAGGATGTCGCGGCAAAGGGTGGGGGGAAGAAGTAAAGGCGATGGAAGGTTGAAAGAGGATGTCGGATATATTCCTTTCGTGGACGCTCGACCAAACAGATTTCAACAAACCTGCTTCTCCGAATCTCTCTTTCTCGTCTTTCCCGTCCTGCGCATATAATCCATCCGCTTTCAATGCGCTTCTCTGCGTAGTCACTCTACCCAAATCCCAGCATCTACAGTACTGTCCTCTAGGTATTCTTGTCCTGTCTTCAGCCCACCCACTGAAAATTCTTTCGACCACCCTGGCAAAAAAAAAATAGCCAAGCCCGTCTAGCCGCATTGAGCCACCGACTTTCCAGAACCCTGAGCCTTCTGGAAGCAACACTTTGTTTGGCTCTAATTGCATCATTACCTAACTAACGGAACTCTGCGCGTCCCCTCTTTTTGGGGCAGACGTCATCGCAGTTCAAGTTGGATCTTACCCCCTTCAGCCGTCCATCCTATTCCATTCCTGCGAGGTCGCCCCGAGAGAGCCTTCATCAACGCAACCAGCTGTCATCCTCTTCTGCTGTCATTTTAAAACTACTTCTCCTGGCCGATTTAGCCTATGCGAGTCTCCGTATTTTTTGCTTTTGTCGAATTTCACAGCGACTGATCGCATGATAACGGCAACGTCAAAGCCCTGGACACGTTAACTCAAGTAAGCTCGAGCTCAGAATGAACATGCTCCTAGGAAAGCGGACCACTCCATATATCTTGCTTGTATCCATGTCGCGAGTCGGCGAATCCTGTCGTGGCAGTTGCTCCTACCCCACATCGATTGGAAATGGACCCACAAAAATGTTCTCCCACAATTGGGGACGTCTCGGCTCACTGCATGTTCTCGTGAACTGTACGTGCTAGGCGCTTGCACGTCAATCTACCTTAATCTGACAAAATGGTACGGCAGATTATAAGGGATTCTAGCTTAGAACCCTCGGCCTCGACGATGCTCCTCAACGTACATATCTACATTCCTAATGACCAACACCGCACTAAACGCCTTTTGGTTCTACATATCGATATCTCTCCTAAGGAGCATCCTGAACGTTTGCTCATGCATATGTACTACAACGTGCATATGATTCGATCAACCGATACCATTTCCAATACCATACCACCATAATCTACGATGATCTATCCGGGCCTCCGAGACTCTATTCGGCGACTCTTGGCAGCACTGGACCCAAAATAACAGATTAAGGAGTCCTCTGAAAGTCTCCCTTCAGAATCTCAAGTGTCAGACTGCTGTCAGGCACGGTTTGGTGGCAGTATGTAGGGATCAATCATATCGTCGACGACATCTCCCCTCGTTGCCCCTCTCCTTCGAACTACATCCTACTACATCAGTGTTGCAACACTACCCAGGTACCAAGTTACAATCTGTCTATGTATCTCTCCGACCGGCCACAGACGCTCAAGAGCCAAGGACACTCATCCCGACCACGGATCCAACGTCGTACATGCTCGGAATTCGTAACACGATGTAAGTAAACCTATTGGTCCACGGTTAGAAAGCTATAATGGCGCTGGCGCTGACCTGTGCACACAAAGCTTCCATTCAATTATGGCTTGCCCCATCTACTATGTATTACATTTATGACTTCCCTGCACGCGTTAGTTAACGTTGGAGTAAAGATAAAATGTGCTTGACGTATACATTAATTTGATCTTCACCGCCCACACCGTATACATACAAGTTTACTTCCATTCAGATATGTATATACGCCTCATGTTATTAGCTCTGGCGATCGCAAATCCAGGCACATCGACGTCAGGCCTGACTTACCTCCACTGCGCTATGTACACCTGAGCATCACATACACATTTCTCCATGAGTTCAGACGACTGCAAC
This sequence comes from Laccaria amethystina LaAM-08-1, assembly GCA_000827195.1. NCBI lineage: Eukaryota > Fungi > Basidiomycota > Agaricomycetes > Agaricales > Hydnangiaceae > Laccaria > Laccaria amethystina. The sequence continues at coordinate 63,942 of KN838695.1, forward strand.
GGAACCTGAATCATATGTGGCATCGCGTTCAAGAACAAACACATTGATTTGCGGTGTTTGACGATGATCCTCAGGTGAACGCCTCGAGGACGATTACAAACAACGGAGCAATCATAACAACCCTTGGAGCGATGTCGAAAGTCAGGTGTTGGGATACTTATGGCTTTCCAGATCACGCTCAGCCCGAGAAAAACGAGGCAGACTATGTACTAGTACTTACGGGTTACTGGTTATAGTTGGGGAGGCCGTATTTGTCGGCGTCGACGTCGGGCCGCGAGATATTCGTAGCTCGAGAGTCGATACGTTAAGTCGCGTACCATTATAAGACATGTAGGCTACAGAAGGTTGATCTGTGTGCACTGTGCACACGGACACCGCTCTCTTTTCACTATTCACACTATCCCCAGCAGCGATACTTGTTCATTCAACCACACCCGTAATCCATCTTCCCACTGTGCTGCGCTTTCCGGTCCCGGTTAATAGGGTCGGGAGAGAAAGGGTCAACCGGGCGGAGGCTTTGAATGTGCCCAAGGGACAAGTAGTGAGTATTCAACTTGAAAACGACCTAGTGAAGTTTTCTAGCTGGTGCGTAAAATACATGTCGCGTGCACTGAATGTTGAATTCAGCAACGAACGGATGAAGGGTCTACGCGTTGTCCTCATGTTGCAACGGAACCGAAAACATAAAGCATTCTCCGAGAAGTAGATAATGAAAAGAACAGAAGCCACACACCTTATACTACGCCTAATTCACGGGCCGCTAGGTGGAACAACAACAATCATGGTGAGAGTTGGCGAAAAATCTCGTCAGTCGCCGATTGAACTAAGTTATAGCGGCCGACTCTGATCAATCGACGTCGAGTTTCCGCTTCGTCCCCGCCTCGGTAGCTCTCCCCCAATAAACATCATTGATCAATGAGTCAATCGGACTTTGGCAACAACGAGATAAGAAAAGCTCATAAACGGAAAATGGTGTTTAAAGACTCTGTAAAGCAGCCGCGATGGCAACTCCCATACTGATCTCAACCCCACCGGCACCAAATCACTCAATCTCCTCCCCACACCCACGGCTGAAGTACTCCCGGAATCAGGTGTGTTGACATTCATCAGAGATCATTCTTTTCTATGAAGTTCAAGGGAGCATCCGGGCCCGAGGAGGATCACTTACTGTAAAACGATCCTCGTCGACTCTGACGGTCGTTCAAACGTTCAGGTCGCAATCACTGTGCTTGCATCCTAAATTCTGGGTAGAATTTCTATGCAACACTCGCAACTACGTGCCTGACTTCCTGCTCTGCGCAAGCGCAAACCATAGGAATCGAAGATGCGTTCGCGTTCGCAGCGCCAATGCGAAACCACACCGACTATCGCAATCAGGGAATACAATCTCCCGTACGGGGCTTTTTGATGAAAGCGCCAGCCTTCGAGTCGACGCTCCGACTACCTTCTTTAGCCTTGACCTCTCCACCTAAACGAATCTTTGGGGTTTCGGGGCTGGAGCGACCGACGCGAAGAACTCGAAGATCAAACCAGCAGAATTGACGCATTGGGCTGCCTTGGGGGCTGGCAAGGTTGTGCTCTCCTGGGCCGTGACGGAGGCATTTTGAAAGGCACAAGAAACGAGGAAGTGCGGAAATAAAGTCACTTGGAAGGAGCGACGATCTATTGGCTTGCTTCTTTTCGTGATGGCGGGCTGGAACCTGCTGGAACGACTTCATTGTCATCATGGGAATGCGACCTTGATGAAGAGCAAAAGCTCGGAGAGAAAGATCATTGGAACCGCTTGCAATGTGCGTCCCTTACTACTCATCACCCATCACTTGCGACGACGAGGGGTTAGGGGGTACTCTGGGCATACTTGGCTGCGAAATGCTCAGTCTGAGCCTTGAATTCCTTCCTTTGACAATGGCGGAAGCCCACGGTGGTTCCTGCGCGAAGTTCTCACTATCCCGTCGGTTTGATGTAATAACCGGACCTCCTGGACACCACTAGCCCGACAACGGGATTCGAATGTCATGCGCGGGCGTCCTTAGGTATTAGCTCGAGCATTCCAGACCTTGTTCCTAAAGCTCGTGTTTTTCGCTGTCGCCTGCTCCATGACCAAGGTCCTCGGGATCCGATATAACGAATACTCGCACCTCTGGAGGGTCCTGCAATTTTTCAAAGGCAAGTTCTCTCAAATTAATTTGCTGATTGGTTGCTCGCATTTTTACCCTTGCTCTCGCAACCAAGGATTACCGCAGTCGACCTATATCATTCTCAACGTGCCTCATGTCTCACAGGACTCTCTTTACGTTTTTACAGTTTCCTATGCCCCGTCATCGCATCAATCACTGGAGCGCGTGGTGAACAATGCATCTAGTGAGAGTGAGTACAGGTCTTGAAAGCGGACGCACCCAACTTTTTAAGCCCCATTTATTATCAACATGGTACGTTATCAGTGGATTAATTCCCTTCCATTGACAACGCCAGTTCCTAGGCTAAAGAGAAAGGCGTCATTTCGCCAGTGTACACTCCCATTTGATTGTATACCTCATAACACTATTCAAACGCGACGATCCTTCCACCTGCTCGCGAGTGAGGAATCCAATACCCGATCAATTTTCGTGGTTGTGCTGATTTCCTCGAGCTTCTGAATCACTTTATGTGCGCACAACATGAACTCACAACATTTACTCAACCTCCATTACCTGTTTACCGCTTGAATAGATATCTATCGGTCCTCAAATGAATCGCCTCGGACATCACGGCATCTTACCTTTCTTTCGTCAATCGAATTCAATGTCAACGGAAAAACGGTCCAGCCAACAGTTAGGAATGGCTCCCTGATGTTTGGGTTATTTCCCAAAAAAATCCACCAGTGGGCCCTCAATTGCGGGCGTCAATATTGACACCTACCAGCGGCTACATAATACGCCTGCTTGAACACAATCTGTCAGGCTTTCGTTCTCGGTACGCCACTCTCAGAACGGAAATTCTTATACTTTCCGATCCTTTAGGCATTCACGCCACCAGCATGCCAATTGACTAACATTTTAGGTACGACTCTGCAAACGCGATCTCACGCATACCCGCCGGGATCTTTGGGACGTCATTGAGAGTCCAGTAAATCTCAACAACGAGTCCACAAGCTATGGGTATAATCTCAGAGCAGTAGCGGCGGGCGCATACTGTTCCGGTCAACCAAAAATTCTATCAAGTATTTCCTACTGATACCGCCAGTTACAATTGCTTATTTATAATCAAGAAGGCATTCGCGGCATTAAAAGCAACAACGAATGTGGTTCTCTAAAGACGTAACTACAATTGTGAGTCTTAGCTGCATGGACTTAGTCTGGTTTGCCTATGAACCAAATGAACTAAAATGGGAGACCACCGAGTAATATTGTGCAGCTTCATTGCCGAAAATACTCTATAAAAAATCGAGACGCGCTCAAACGAGGAAACGATGATGTCCATAATGTCTTATTCAAATTTCGGTTACAATGAGGCACTCCACACCGATGGCTTAATGGGGGCGCTACAGAGAGAGGGTCTGCATATGTTGTCACACAAAAGATAAAGAAAGAAAAATTGGTGCGCGAGGAATGGGAATGAAGATAACATGAAGAAAAAAAACGAAATAATTGGTACTACGGAACTAAAAGTTTAAAATTAGCGCAATGACGATGGTTGGCTCAATGAACACGTACATATGTAGCTAGTGAAACGTGGATGGACACTGGGGTTTGGAGCCTGAGAAAGAACCCGTCAGAATGAATTATGGTAGCACCATAGAATTGTCAAACGCTTGCGTGAACTGCAGATGAAATCAGCGGGCCATGCGTCTGCTGAACATAAAGTGCTGAGATTTAGAAACTGCGTAAATCGGGGGCGTGCTTACTCGAGTAGAAGCGTCGCATGCCGAGCACCCAATCCAAAAGCGGAAACAACCAGTCACCGCTTCACCTGCGCGACAATGTCGGCGGTGCCACCCCCGGTGAGACGATGCCCGAGACCTTCAAAAGGCCCCCAACAATCATCCAGGTGTGCAATCACGCATCTGCCTGCCCACACCCCCGTGAAGGAGCTACTTTCCACACCCGGATACACCAGTATCCAGGATGCTTTAAGACATATGTGGTGCAGCGATTGGTTGTTCTGACATTGAAAGGGCACCCACCAAGGTGTGTTGGGGCCGTGTCCGAATAATCAAAGGGTGTCTGACAACAACTTAAAAAACGAGGAGTCAGGATCGGGAAAGGCGGTGTCAATAAAACGCACAAATCCGATGGTTGCTGGCCGAAAAGAAAGTGACTGTAAGAAGAAACGCCAGATGGTGGAATAACAAGATCTTACCATGAGAAAATGTGCTCTAACACCACGCTTGGAACAAAACGGTATCGCTTCGATAAACCAATGTAACTGGGAGTAAATAGTTAATAAGATGACAAGCAAAAGACAAAATGTTGGCAATGTACCGAGTTATAAACACACCGTACTTCAGCGAGTCCAAACCCGCCGCGAGACAGGCCAAAGCCGCTTATGCACCATGTTGGAACAAAGCCAACCTTCATCCAGTTGCAGTCCTGGCAGATGGTGTGTCACTCCGGCCCCACAGGACTTGATCCAGTGTGGTTCCACGCCAGCACCTCAATACCTGAATCGATTACACACCCAGGCAAGAGATGCGGCTACTTTCAACGCTTAGCCTCATGGGCTCCACGCATTAGGAGATGTGACCGCGAAAATGGCTGACTCGGGAGACGGGAATGGATTACTCGCCTAGGCTGAAACGCGCGAGGGCGTCAGCAATGGTGATACTTGCCGTTATGCTGCTAGGCGATGTTGGTAAACCGGCGAGGAGGCGTCTCGGAGTTGGGCGATGGGGCTGACATCGGCGAGATAGGTCTTCAGGGTACTTGGAAATATTGTAGAGATCGCTTAGAGGCTGGCGGGTTTCTATACCGTTGGGCATGAGTGGCGTAGCTCGATGGCGACGACGGTAACTCGAGTTGGAGAACGTGTTCGTGGAGATCAAAGACGCTTTGTGTAAGAAGTAATAGATATAAATGAATGATGAAAAGAAAGCCAGATGTTGGTGGCGAACAAGGCGTGGGCGAGATGCTGTGGACAAGAGATGAGTTATAAGTAGCCCAAACACGACCCGTTGCATGTGTTTGGCGCCCAAACATTGGACGCGCCCAACCAAATACGCACCAAATACGCACGGATATAAATTGCTGTTCAGCTCCTTATTGATCTAACCCATGGTCCTTACTCAAACCACCACAACGCTTCAACTTATCACTGTGCACACCGTGTTTGAATCACCGCCTAATGCACTTCCTCTTCTTTTCTATCTCTTAGGTCTTGCCATCGTGCTTTGCCTCCCTCAACACAACGCTCAGCCTACCAATGCCACGCTATCTCGCCAGCCTCCTCGCCTCCTATCGCCCAATGTCAGCCACCCTCGGCCAATGCTTCAGAACTTCGATAGCACCCACGCCTCCTTGCCAGTTTACCAACATCGCCTAACAGCAGAACCTCGAACTGTAACACCATCATCACTCACGCCCTTGTGCGTTCTAGCCTAGGCGAGCAATCCATTCCCGTCTCTTAAGTCAGCCATTTCGGCGGTCACATCTCCTAATGCGTGGAGCCCATGAGGCTAAGCGTTGAAAGTAGCCGCATCTCTTGCCTGGGTGTGTAATCGACCCAGGTATTGAGGTGCTGGCGTGGAACCACACTGGATCAAGTCCTGTGGGTCCGGAGTGACACACCATCTGCCAGGACTGCAACTGGATGAAGGTTGGCTTTGTTCCAACATGGTGCATAAGCGGCTTTGGCCTGTCTCGCGGCGGGTTTGGACTCGCTGAAGTACGGTGTGTTTATAACTCGGTACATTGCCAACATTTTGTCTTTTGCTTGTCATCTTATTAACTATTTACTCCCAGTTACATTGGTTTATCGAGGCGATACCGTTTTGTTCCAAGCGTGGTGTTAGAGCACATTTTCTCATGGTAAGATTTTGTTATTCCACCGTCCGGCATTCCTCTTCCTTATGATTGCTTCCTTTTTTGCCAGCAACAATTGAACTTGTGCGTCTTTGTGCCCTATCGACACTGCCGGTCGCAATCCTCACTCTGCGTTGTTAAGTTTTTGGCAGCCATCCTTGATTATTCGAGCACGGCTCCAGCATATCATGATTTGCAGGTACCCTTCCATTTTCAGAACAACCAATCGCCGCACCATATACGTCCTAAAGCATCCTGGGTACTGGTGTATCCGGGTGTGGAAAGTAGCTCCTTCACGGGGGTGTGGGCAGGCAGATGCGTGATTGCACACCTGGATGATTGCTGGGGGCTTTTTCGGAGGTTCCTGGCATCGTCTCCCCGGGCGTGGCACCGCCGAATTTGTCGTGCAGGTGAAGTGATGATTGGTTGTTCCTGCTTTTGGATTGAGTGCATGCCACACGGACGCATCCACTCTTGTAAGCGCACCTTTGATTTACGCGTCTTCTAAGTCTCAGAGCTTTATTTTCATTAGACGTCAAAACAAGTAGTGTTCCTCGCTCGTTGCTTTTACGCGCAGTTTACCCAAGAGTTTGACAAATTTGCGGCGTTATCGTGTTTCATTCTGACTGAATTACTTTCAAGCCCACATGCCTTCGACCCGCCTTTGTATACCCCCGTTTATTACCTTCGACCAACACTGTCTGCATCGTGTTCAAGCTATCCGTGTTACCGGCACTAACTTTAAACTTTTAGTCACGTACCTGAATTTTTATATGCACGCATTCTTCAACCATATGTTCTCCTTCCTTTTTTCACCGTTTTATCGTTGTGCTTTCACTGAGCATCCATTAAATAGTTCATCATAATACATATGCGTTGTTCCTCGAACCACTAAGTTTAACAATTGAGTTGAATTCTGAGTAACGAACAACGGTACGCCGGTCACTTCTTTCCCTGTGATCCATGTACCACACATTTGAAAAGTTATTTTTATGTAAGAACGTTTGGCGAATGGCTTGAGACAAAAAAATTTCTCCCTTGTTCGCTCAAGTAGCGTGTTTTGATCTTTGCAACTAAGCGAGTACAGGAGTCAGCGTCAGTGCTGTTATCCAACTATTTATCGTGGTGCAAGATCCAAATCTCAAGCAGATTTGGAAGCGACGACGCCATGTGCGTGATTGGCCTGGGCCCAGGCACCAAAATGATGGATCGCCCCGTGCAAATAACGGACAACCCACTTCCACTTCCCTTGACAACATCGGTGAGCAAGTCCGATAGACGCCTGCCTCCAGATCCGCTACATTTTCGGTAATTGGTGCAGCAGACCTGCGTGATATGATTCTAAGGACAACTACCTTCCATACCAAACAGACACAGGAATGCAAGTGGGCCGGCTTCTGAGCGGTGTTGGAACGTGTGGGCAAAAGTAGTGGATGACCTGTACAGGAAACGCGTTCCGGATAATTGAAGGAGTCATTGGACGTAAGCGCGCAACAGCTTTTTTCACTGCCTGGCATTATGACTTGCCGCGACTCCTGATTACTTCTTACTCCCGACCACCATCCCCTACCATGACTTACCCTCACCTACAGCAGCAAGACTGGCGAAGAGAGGAGATAAGTGACGCTATCCGAGCGGCATGGAAGGATTTCAGCAAAGAAATTTACAAGACCCGAGATGATAACGACCCGGAGAGCCTGACCCCTCGAGCTCAAAAGGAGTGGCTGAAGGTACTCAGTGAGAATGAATGGGATCCTGGAGCGTGGACAATGACGGAGAAGGACATAGCTCAGGTGTTCGCGCTCCTTGGTTGGAATCCAGATCAGCTGGCCCGCGCCGCGCACGAGGACCCAGCTTTTTCAGTGGTTGGTGTATTTATCTTTCGTATATGAGCTTGAATGAAGCTAATGTATTCCAGAACCTGCCGGCCAACGACGTCAGGCGCAGCGGAGATTTTTTTGCAAGGCAATCCCGGCCAATTGCGCAACCTCAACCCGAGTATGCTCAGCCTCCACATTTCCAATATATGCCTTTCCCGCCGGGGGATGCACAACGTAGTTTCGAAAGAACAACGAATGTCGACAATGAGGAAGAGGAGTACGAGAAAAGTTATACAGACATGGATGGCGACGAAGAGGAGGAAGGCGATGCCATCAAGGAGGAGGAGGAGGAGGAGAGCGACGTCGAGGATGAAGTCGACAAGCCAATCGTCAGGATTATCAGCGGGCCCAACGTTTTCCCCACCATACTCATTGAGCCCTTTTTCGAGAAAAGGGATTTCGATTTTTTGGAATCAATATCCCCAAAACTCGCCAAAATCGCCAGAAAGTCAGCGGATCGGCGGCTATGGGATTGTCATCGCGAAGCAGCGCAGGTTCTGCATAAGCTTACTAAGCATTGGCTTAGGGGACACAAGAACAAAAGACGTGACAAAAAGCTCATCCTTTCCCTGGAAGGCTACTGTGAAAAGAGACGTGACGAATGGAGGGAGGAGGTAGGGGAGAAGTTGGAAAAGTTGCGACAGGAGCACCAGCACAAGTTGCTAAGGAGAGGTGATACCACACCCACCCCAGAAACGGCGAGGCAGCACAGATCCGGGGTAAAACGGGATGGGGAAGGGCCCGGGGACAGTCAACAGCAGCAGTGGGAACGTACGAATACCCTACATTTTGGAGGAGGAGGGACAGAAACTCCTTCGCCACCTGAGACGAAGAAGGGGAGAAACGGCCGCATCCCCGGAAACATCTATGAAAGATTGGAGCCGGTCGTTCGAGAGCGGATCGAGCACGAAAAGCGTCTGTCACATGGCGACGGTCTGCCCACTCCCAAAATATCACCCTTGGTGCCAAAGGACATCAATCAAGCTCACGCAACTAGAACTGAGAACTTACATCGACCACTCCAGACCCTCCGTGGCACCAATACTTCAACACCTTCCATCTCCCAGCCTATGCGCGTGTCGTAGTATGGGGTTGAAGAAGAAGCCAAGTCATCTAGGAAAAAGAAGGGATCCACGCCCTAGGGGTATGGCTACGAGGAAACCGCTTTCCCTTAGAATTGTGATACCGCTGTGAGATCGTCGGGGTTGATGTGGGTGAACGAGGAAGGTGTAGATCCAAGCTCAGGTGGCTCAGTTGACCAAGCTGATGCACCTCAACGATTCGATCGCTTGCGTAACCGACATCTTCATGGGAGAACCTCAATCACTAGAGTTCAACTTTGGCGCGGAAGGGAAGGGCGCCTTTTAAGGATCGGTCATCCCGAGTGCAGGAGAAAGGATTTCCTGACACCATGACCAGGTGTCAGCTGTGTTGTTGTCCATAGTAAGATTGATGCACCCTTTTAACCGAACGGTTTCCGTGTAACTGGAAATGTTTCGTCAGTAGAATGCGACGAAGAGGACACAAAGGCCAGTAAACGCACGGAGGAGTGCTGCTAGTCGTTTGGGTGATGTACAACGTAGTAAGTAAAAGGACAACTTGAAACACGTTTTTCGTTGGCAACAACTTGGAACAACGTGACCGTGTATGTGCAATTGCGAAATCTCACAGAAAAGCTTTGGAATTGACGGCAAATACGCCCAGGCATGTCTTGCACATATATATCACATCTGCTCCAGTATTTTAATCCCAAGCAAACAAAAAGGAAGGTATAGCACTGCACTGATCCCAAATGCAACCTCAAAGCCAATATCCCCCGTCGTTTTGGCGATTGGGCCCGTAAACCACACCTGGCTCATACAAGGGATGCCAAGTCCGAACGAAGCTATACCAGCAGCAAGAGCAGCGATGCCCGAAGGCAACCTTCTTGGTACGTCTCAGTCATCGAGGTCATACTCCGCAGGGTTGTTGTGTCGGATCACAAGATGCTCCAGAATGATAATAGCGATGAACGCGCTGGCTCAGTACCTGATCAGCCCAAGGAAGTTGGTGATCGTGTCATAGAACCTGTGTGCGCCTATGATCGATATTGGTATCACTCTGAAAAGAGAATGTAAGCTTTTGTGAAGAAGGCGATTGGGAGCACTTACATATCGAGGAACTACAACCAGGTCTATAGATTCGTTGCTACCGCCATGATGGGAACAAAGAGAGCCATACTCGGGAAGAACGTCAACCGATGAATCAAAAGCCGTTTGACCTCAAGTCAATAAAATTTGAAGACCACGACCCTCCCTTAGCCTGTGAGCGCTCTTTCATCTTCACCAATGTGCATCGAAGGCCTCGACGAAACTCAACCTCTCAGCACATTTCACCGGTAAGGTCTCAGCCCAATCAGAACCTTCTACCACGACCGGCTGTAAACCAGTTAAGCTGCTACACCGTAGATTGCGTCGTGAAAGGCAGTTCAGAGGTGGGTAGCGTAAAGTACACGCCTTTCCGGGGGTCGTGGCTGTAAGTAGAAGAAGCTTCCTTGGGTTTCGAGAGAGCATATGGAGGTCAATTCTTGGATCGCAGGGCGTGTAGAGAGAGTCGACGTTCTTGTGAGCGTGCGTCCCAACGTGTTGAAGAAAAACGAGTGACAGGATGTGGGTATGACCAAGGCAGAGGTACCCGGACGATGGAAACGAGTCGACCATACGGCGATCAAGATCCAAGAAATACAGTCAGATTGCGCTCATAGGGCATCGCGGATGAGACAGCATGATTGGGAAGATAAGGACAGATGTTGGCGTGGATGTGGTAGAGAGACTTGACAAGTAAGATCTGCTGAGTTCGAGGGTCGACATTCATCCGTGGGGACGTAGCTGTCCGCAGGACCATCGAGATCGTCTTCTTACATCCCCTGTCCCACTAACAAAAAAAGACTCAACCCTCGCCGACGCCGTCTTCGTTCACGTTCCTCACGAATTGTGGTGATTGTTGAGGAGCTCCAATTCAATTTCGACATCGAGCTTGGACTTGAGGAGGGTGAGAAGTCGGATGTCGTCTCGCAGTGCTTGGATCAGAGCTTCTCTAGTCCGTTCGCACTGGGAATCCACTCCAGCTCGAAGAGATCTGCGGGGTAGTATCCACTACACGATGGCGACTCTCCATCCCATCCACGTCATTTCCAACCAACGAGCCCGAGGCTCGTCGACGTTCCAATCCCGTGAAAAGACGGCTAACAAAGGGAGCTGGCCGTCTATCTGAGAAATGCAGACTACGGGAACGCTAGAGCGTGGTGGGCATCTGCAATGAGCATTCCGAGGTGTACGAGAGGCGGGATAGGACTGAGGTTGGTTTAGGGAGGGGGGAGTTTTTCAGCCATCGCTGGGGGAGATGATGATGGGGGAAGAGCTGGAGGTTGAACGTTGAGCGTTGAGGAGCGGATGAGCGGGGAGATGGGGGTAAAGGGTAGTTCTGGACGGTACTTCGCCTTCTGCTCGCATGTTTCCCGCAAGAGAAATACGTAAATTGGAGGAGTGGAGGAGGCAGGTGTGAGGCGGATGGGGTTGGACGGCTGCTAATGGGATGAGGAACGGGTATCGATTCAAGGAGACAGAGATTTGACCAGGCGTCTTGTCCATCGTTTTGGTTCGTGTTATATTATACCTTCGGCAAGATTCGCTTTTGGTTGCTGAAGGGTCGACATCGACATTGTTTTCTGTCAGAGAAGTGGGCTGCTATTCAAACTGTTAGATGCGAGTCAGAGAGTCCTAGTGGTGAGGAAATAGAAGGTCTTACAGAGAAAGTTTTCAGAGATTGTGACCTTGTTCGGACGAACTGGTCGTTCCCCCATACTTCGATCGCCAAGGCTCTGCTAATGTTGGATTTCGCTCCAGAACGCTCGCCGCAGCCAAGAGGTGCAGATTTGAGAGCCGTTGTTTAAGTGAGCTGGCAGGAAAGTGCAATCTCGCAGGGCTGATCGCAAGGGTTGGCTCGGGAGTGCGAGTTGACGTTGGTCTGCGCGGGATTTGAGAACCGCATTTTTAGAGTGGAAGAGCTTCATCACCCGATTGGGATCCCGACAACGAATTCTCATCGACTATCTTATCTCTTCTTCCTCAACCACAACGGCCACCCGACCTATCGACCTCTTTAGCCCTTCAAACTTTCCTAGTCTTTATATTACAACACACCATTCACTCATGGAATCTTCTTCTAGAGCCGCACTGCTCCAACACGCTAACGGAACCACCATATCTGGAAGAGCACAGCTCATAGCCGCCGGCCGCGATGTTGTTCTTCATGGCCCTCTGCCCGCTGCAGGTACGTCAAAGTTCTACAATTGATCAATACCACTCATATAATGATGAAACATAGGGCTAGCCAGCTTGCTTAGGCCTGTCAGCAATGCTACGCATACTCGCGCAGGTCACGTCGCTCGATGTGATCCTGGAACTCGTTTGGAGGTGATTGCTAAGATCCGACAGCGGCTCGATGGCCATGATAATGATAACCGAGCTGTTGTCTGCTGGCTCAATGGACCAGCTGGCTATGGCAAATCGACATTGGCGCAGACCATTGCGGAGTGCTATGCAGCAGAGGGCCGCCTCCTAGGGAGCTTCTTCTTTTTGCGAGGGGCTGGTGAACGCAGCCGTATATCTCGCCTGATTCCTACTCTTGCCCATCAGATTTCTCTCACTGTTCCTGGTGCAAAGCTGTTGATTGAAAGTGCCATTGAGGATGAGCCAGCCCTACTAGAGTCCACTCTCTCTTTGGCTCATCGACTTCAAAGACTCATCATAGAGCCAATCTGGCTCAACACTTCACAACTCTCCTCTAGCTCTAGAAGTGTCTCGCGTTCCTTGAACAAAAAGATTGTTGTTATTGATGGTCTTGATGAATGTGATGACAAAGCTCAGATGGCACACTTCATTGATATCTTGCTCAGTGCATCCTCTGGGGAGACTCATCTTCCTTTTCAGATTCTCCTCACTAGCAGGGTAGAGGAACATATTCGAAAAAAATTTGATAGTTCTAAAGCTCGATTTTTGCACCGACTGGAGCTACAGAATTTTGATGCTCGTTGGGACATCCAACGACATTTTCGGAGGGAGTTTGATTGCATCTATGACCAAAATTGGCGAATCATGCAGAGAATACCAAAGCCCTGGCCATCAGCTCGAGATCTTGTTGCACTTCTTAACAAGGCTGGCAGTTCATTTGCATTTGCTACTACATTGATCCAATGTGTTGGTGGAGATCGCATGCCCCACCAGGCCTTGCAAAAACTTCTGGCATCAGGAGTTAATGGTCTAGATTCACTGTATGAACAAGTTCTCTCTTCTGCTTCCTGGACAGAACACTTCTGTCAGATTCTTGGAACAATCATGATTCTGGAGGATAACAAGTCTGTTTCCTTTCTCAGTTCCCTCCTCTCTCTCCAACACGAGGAAGTCATTTGTGAGCTGTTGCAAACACAGTCTGTTATTAAAATTCCTGGAGATGATAATGAGCCTGTTATGCTCTATCACACATCTCTCCGGGATTTTCTGACCATCAAATCACGATCAAAGCAATATTTCATTGATCCTCCTCTGCAACACCTTCATCTGGCTATACACTGTTTGAAGCATCTGGCAGAATGCCCTTCAAAAGACTTTTTTGAGGGTGATGTGGCCCACTATGCTTGCTTTAATTGGCCACACCATATTCTTTTAGGATTTCAGAGGCAGCAATTATATGTGGATGAAACAATGATGAGCTCTTTGGAAACTTTGATTGAAAAATTACTGACTTTTCAGGGTAACACATGGTATAATACCATACTGAGTGAAGTTTCTAAGGAGAAAGGGATGTTAAGCTGTGTAAGGCATGGAAAGGATTTATTTCAAGTCAGTTATTGCAATTCTCAAATGGTCATCACATGCTTAACATGTATAAGACATTGCAGGGGTCAATTGTTACACAGAATTTGATCAAGATATTTCAACAAGTTATTGATTTCTGTAAAGTAAGAGTTTATAATCAGGATATCTTCACTAATTTACTATGATCTTCCAACAGACAGTAAGTAACAGGAGAACAATGCTGCTCAAAAAGTTAATCTGTAAGGTTAATAGGAGGTATGTGGTAATTAACAGTAACTAAAAGGTTTCAAAATAAAATCTCAACCTGTGTTACAGAATGTAAGCCAAGACATAATAACATTTTATTGCTGTTGATAAAGCACAGGAAGTAAGAATGAAACAATTATCAAGTGAAAAAGAGTTTTATTCTGATTGTTGTCTTTTCTTGCAGAATGTATGTCTACAAATTGTTCGAGTTTTTACATGTTCTCATGGTTGTCATAGTGGGTGGGCAATTATTTTGCATAATATATCACATCTTATTGTCAACTGTCCATTTCCTTCAGAAAGTAAGTATTAACTGTGATTCTGCTACTTATACAGCTAATGTTTTTGTTTATAAATCCAGTTGGTGAGATATAGTCTATTCAGATTGTCTCTATAAATATAAGATTTTTTTTTAGTGGGTAAGTGATTATTATATTTCTGAAATAACTATCTTCTGACTCAATTCTCTCCTGAACCTACCATTTATTAGACTGTAAGTTGTTCCCCTATTGACTATTAACTTATCCGATGACTCATTCTCTGGCCTTTCCATTTCATTTGCACTGTTCTGGTGATCATGATGTGCTTTTACCAATGCCAGGGTGTATGCCTTCCTGCATTTTGTTTTGCACACTTGTTAAACACATACCCTGGCCATTCTTCTTTTAGGGGGTGAGTTAGCCTGTTTTTAGATGCGCACTGTTCTGGTGACACTGACTGTGGCCTGTCTTGTTTCAG
>KN838696.1:24886-43477 GCA_000827195.1 Laccaria amethystina LaAM-08-1
AAACTCCGAAATGAGCATCTGAAGTACAATTTGGGGTTTTCTGCTTTCCTCTGCTTGATATAACACAAAATAAAAATAGATTATGGTTCCTGTAATATTTAAGCATGTATCCCATTAATTTACCCATCAAAAACCTGCAGGGATTGGATGGATGCAAAAGGATGGGTCCGGATGACACTTTGGCAATATCAATAGTTTTCAACACAACCAAACAAATGTATCCAGACTTTAAAAAGACCTTTTTCTGGTCCTCAGAAAATCAGACAAATCAAGGAAATTTGAGTAAAAAATAGGCATGATGCTCACTTTTGTCATCATGCCTGATGGGCTGTGTTTAGGTTTCCGGGTCTACATTTAATCATAGAATATGGTGAAAAACTTAAGAAAAGTAGCTAGAAAGTCAGAAAAAAATGTCTAAAAAACTGGCGTGGTGTTCACTGTGGCCATGATGTTTGGGGGGTTGTGTTCATATTCCAGTATCCACATTCAACCATGAAATACGGTAAAAATATTAGAAAAAATAGCTAAAAAATCAAAAAGATATGAGTAAAAAATAGAAACAGTATTGACTGTTCCCAGTATCAATGAGCACTATGACAATGTTTTCATAATTTTCTCCCAATTTCCTGTACATTTTCTCATTTGAAAGTGTACTCCAACCCCTGAAAATAGTACACAATATCAAAATGGTCACAAATGAAAGTTGGAGCTCTGAACTGCAGCTTTTCAATATATTTGAATTATTTCTTACAGTGCTCCCATTATGGAGATATGAATTCTTTTTGTATTTTCCTCTATGGAAGCAACACCAAACAACATGGTAGATCTGTCACCAACAGTCAGCATCACCCCTATTTTATTGTTATTTCCATATTTGGAAGCATGCTGTGGACCCTAAAAACAGTACCCAACATTGTAGATAACAATAAGTAGCCCTCTAAGCTTAGTGTTGCAAGCAGCAGGCCTCCTATAGCCCAGGACTGCATCTATAAAAATACCCCCAATAGTAACAAAATAACAACTTTTTTTTCTTTTGAAACTAGGACCCCAGACACCCCTGGTCATCCAAAAAATATATCCTGAGTCATCCCAAAATGCAAAATATATCCTGAGGCCATGCTAGGGGAGAAATATATTTCCACAGTGTGACAGTCACAATTCAGGGTCTAGACATAAGAAATATATTTTGAGTCCATCCCAATATATTTCTTCAGTGTGACAGTCATAATTCAGGGTCTAGACAGAGGAAATATATTTTGGGGTGTGTGACACACTAGAAATATATTTTGTGTGACGTTGGTGCCCAAAATATATTTGGGTAAAAGTGCAGATATAAAAGCCACAGGATATATACAATGTAGATATACACCCTGACTTTTAGTCCTGTAGTATCCATGGAGTTTGCAAGACTAATAGTCAGTAGTCAGTGGGTGAAGTGTTCCAGACATGGCACCCATGAAGTATTTATTTGGTCACAAAGCTACTGTTAGACAATCAACCGTGATGGCCAGCATCACATGATACATGACAGCTAATTGTGAAATGATAGAGCAGTTCAGTTCCTGTTCCAGCTCAGCCATTTGTTTGTTTGTTTTGTTGAAGGCTGAACATTGGCACCTTCCTAAATGAGCACCTGTTTGGTTCAACTTTTCCGAGTCTTATCTTCTTACCCTCACCTCCCCCTTTCCTATGGCACAGGCTGGTCATCGAAGACACATCCTGGTATCTGTCAAGGAAATGTTCATTACCATGTCTCGTCAAATGTCCTCAAAAGACATTTGTTTGGCTTTGGTGTATGCCCCAAACAAACAAATGGCTGAGCTGGAATGGGAGCCAAGCTGCTCTATCGTTTCACAATTAGTCGAGTTTAAACCTTTGTTTACTCAAGTCCAATAATGCTGACCAAGGATTGAGTTATACACACACATTCACAGTCCTAGTGTATGCCGACGCTAGACTCAGAGCCGCTGCTCATATGCCTGCAGGCAGTTGTGAATCCATGCTTGGATCAACATCATTATCTTTAGATTCATCTCAAGCTAGCTGAGGAGTGAGATGAGACTCCTCCTTTCTGTAGGGCTCTTGTCTCAACATCTCACTCCCTCAGCTAGGTATGAATCTTCCTTCTTTCTAGGGCTTTTGTATTAATATGCTCACTCCATTGCTGATATAGTGTCTAACTACAGTATATTTTTCGTCACTCACCCACCCACTTCCTTATTTACATGCATATGTAGCAGGATATGGAGCCATACCTCGAGTGAAAATTGTCGGAGTCAGGTGCCATTCGCACCTGACTTCTGATTTGTGGCTACCTTCTGTCCCATCTCGCCTCTATAACATCAAGTATACTGTATTTGTTTGGTCACGAAGCTACTGTTAAACAAACAAACCGTGATGGGGTTGAGTTAAACCTGTCTACTAAAGTATCCAGGAATAATGCAGATCTAGACTCTTTGTCGACGCATTCAAGCCGATTGTACTCGGAGTTGTGGATGCGTACGGAAAGGGATTGGACTTGACCGACGAACAGCATCTTGAAATGGCTTGAAAAACAGGTGTGGCATTCCAACATTCAGAATTATTCGTTTTAAATACAGATCGTGATGACACTTATGCGATCCAAAGGCTTCCTTCCTGGAAGGATTGATTCTCAAAACCGTTCTTTCATGGATCGTCAGACGGGTAAAAACGACAGTTCCAACCACTGTACCTACCAAAAATGCCGTGTCTGCTCCTTCAACTGAAGGAACCTCCAGTTAACGGATAAATATACGCCAACCTTTACCTGAGGTCTCGCACAGTTCTTAGGTATGCATGAATCCTTATAATCCTTTGCACAATTTTTTTCGAAGTCTCCTATCCTAAATTAGTCCATTGACGCCCGAATGCTAGGGTTAAAACGCCAGGTTTATTAATACAATAGGTCTTCGGAGCCGCCATCCTGCCAACGACAAAACCGCCAAAGGCCAAAACCTTTGTGAGTCACCTCCCGTCATGGCCTTCCGCACCATCACCAACGCTTTGCAGACCCCCATGGCCGTTGGCAATTTGTCGAAGAAGGATGACGTCCAAGTTCCAGATCTCCCAACGGACTCGATATCCAAAGTGTCGTTCTCGAGTCAGGTGGATTATATGGCAGTAGCGAGTTGGGACAACAGTGTTGGTACTTTTCCTATCTCGAATAAATGAATAACTTGGTAAGAACATTCACGGAATTTAACAATTTACATAGGTTCGGATATACGAAGTCGCCGGGGTTGAAAATTTCCAAACTCAAGTGAAGGGAGGCTATTACCACCAAGGACCTGTCCTCGATGTATGCTGGAATAAAGTGAGTTGGCTATTTCAAGTACGTGCTTCACACCAACTCATAAGTAATAAACCCCAGGATGGAACAAAGCTCTTTTCCGGAGGTGTAGACAACGTGGGTCGGATGTACGACCTAACCACTGGTCAAACCACCCAAGTCGCACAACACGATGCGCCCATCAAGAGTGTTGGGTGGGTAGATGCTCCTCAAGGTGGTATTTTGGTGACTGGGAGCTGGGATAAAACTATCAAGGTACGTAATACGTCGAATTAAAACCACTTACGGGGGCTTTTTTTATCATTTTGCTTGCATAGTATTGGGACTTGAGGACGCCGAATCCGGTGGTCACAATTCAGTTGCCGGAACGATGTTATACGTTTGATGTCGAGTACCCGCTCTTGGTTGTTGGGACCGCCGGACGACATGTTCAGATATTTGATTTGATGAATCCGGGTACGCCATACAAGGTTGGTGGATTTGATATGTGATGAACTTGGGGAATAATAACTTAACTTATTTATTTTATTGTAGACGATAACATCGCCTTTGAAATGGGAAACTCGCGCAATTTCTAACGTTCTGAAGTCACGTCGAGGAAAAAGACTCTGCGTAAGCCAGAAAAAAACACTCTCCAGATGTTATGCACCGTTAACGATTATTTTGTTAGACATAACTTCTCTTTCAGATGTCATCGACGAGATCTAGTTCCCAACTCTAAGGACCAATCACTGATATACGCGATTAATGACATCTCTTACCACCCCGTGCACGGAACCGTCTCTACATGTGGTCTGTCTTATACACCCTGCCTGTCAACGTTCCGGTAGTAATTTTAATTTTAATTTTTAGGGTCAGACGGTACCGTCCACTTTTGGGAAACAGACGCTCGTACGCGGTTAAAAAGTAAGTTTTCCCGAATCCCCCTCACTTCCTCAAACCTAAATTTATTTACCCTGTGGTTCAAGGCTTCGACATAGCGGGCAACTCAATTTCCACGAGTGCTTTCAACCGCGATGGCTCGATTTTCGCATACGCCGTCTCGTATGATTGGTCGAAGGGTCATGTTGGTGCGACGCCGGGGTCTAAGAATAATCTTGTGCTGCATAGGTGTAAGGATGAGGAGGTGAAAAAACGGTTAAAGAAGTGAGGATCTGGAAGCTTTACACCTGGTAGCATATACGTGTGTACACGCTCCTGACTGGGCACAACTTGCATCAATTCGACTCGTAGTGGATTATGATTCGAAAATGTGGAGGTTATATGGGACGTAAATCAAAAGGTGGATGGTGTATGTGAATGTCACGTCAGCTGCGGAACACCTCGCGCCGAAAGGCGGCATACACTAGTCCACCTCACGTTTCCGTCCATTAAATATCACCGTACTCCTCTCTGCTCCATCCCAAGCCCCATCCGCCTCCTAACAACCGTCCTCGCCTCCTCCCCCGGATCACATTTCCTCCCAACATCATAATCATACCACACCAGCGCCTCTTTCGAATGTGCCACCATCTTTCCCTGGGCTAGCGAGAATGCGGAGGCGGCGACATAAAATGTGCTGTTGTCGTCTGTGCGGTTGTGGTTAGGTATGGGAGGGGTAGGGGGAAGGGGGCGGTAGCCTATGAGGAGCTGTGTGCGGGTGGTTTAGTTGAAAGAAGGGGGAAAAGGAAAAAGGGACGTACGGTATCGGGATACGTGACGATCCTCTTATACTGCACCTCTATAGATTTTAGGATGAGCGAAACCCCCTTCGCGTTGATCATTGCTTTTGCGCGTTCGGGGCCACCGAGTTCATCGCCGAGTGACATCATCCATTTTATGCGTGCCTATTCAGCATAGCAATCGTCAGCCTACAAAATCAGAAAAAGGCGAATAAATGCGCACCGACTCAAAGAACCTAACTACCCTCTACACATCAGGCTCTTCCCCTCTCTTCAGCAATAAAAGGCAACTCACCATAACGAACATTATTAACATGCCTAAACATTTCCTCCCATCAACACCCCTTCATCAAGCCCAAGTAAAGAAAGAACCCACTGAAACGCATCATGATCCCCCCAAACGATCCTCTGCTCCCAAAACGACATCGGGTCATATCCCCACTCCCTCAAACACTCTTTCGCTTGCTCTAATGTATGTGGGGTATCTGAGCGACCGGCTGGGCCTGGAGGGAGTTGGTGAGCTAGCGTTGACATTTGCGCTGTATGAGTAGGTGTTGGAGTTGCGGCGTGGTCGTGTGTTGGTGGTGGTGGGGCATCGGGAGAGGAAGGCCCTGATTGTCCGGGTGGGATATGGAATGGCGAGGAGGGGTCACGGAAAGCTGCTTGGAGGTCCTGTGTGTTGGAGGGGGTTAGTGAGCGTGTTGGAGAGGGTGAAAGCGCGTCGGAGTGAGGTTGGGGGTTGGTTTCTGGGGAACGTGGATTGAAAAAGGAAACAAACGTACGCGTATCGACGAAGAATCCCGCTTCGGTCGACAACGTATGGGGGAACAGAGGCGGAGAGTCGTTCGAGGTGGGAAGAAGGAAGAGGCAGGGGGCAGAAGCATGTCGTAGTGAGAGTGAACGTGAATGATGACTCGGGAAGCTCGGACCGGAAAGAAAAATGGAAAAGTAAAGTGTGTAAAGATTCTATGATATTGATCACTGTAAGTACTTACAAGGAGTACGGAATACAGCGTACGTGTGTACTACTTATATACCAACTACGCCACAAGGCGGGGTCGGCGTATGACGCATGTCACGAAAGCTGTCGACTGACGCAAAGGTAGGATGCGATGGACATGAAACGGAGACTTGACGCGCTATCAGGCGAGGGGGGCACGGTATCGGAAAGATGCACAGGTAAAGAGCGTATAAGAAAGCCGACGTCGGAGAGTGTAAGACGGGAGATGCGCTAACGAAGAGGGTATATGTGCGGACGAGAGTGTCGAACAAACTCAGGCCAGGGAGCATGTTATCTGGGCTGGATCGCATGGTAAAGAGACACTTATTCTCAGCAAATGGAATTTCATGCTCTTGAGCATGGATGGATAGAAGGGCGCGTCCGGAGATAATGAGATTTCAGGTCCCAGCGACGATCATGCTTGTGAAAACGACGGTTTCCATGAAGCGATGGCGCGCTGACGAAGAAGGTACAGGAAGGATGTGCTGTCGGTGAAAAGTGTATTTAAAAAACGCGCTGACGAAGAGTGTGCCAGAAGAAATGCGCTGCCGACGAAGAGTGGATGCCAAAGATGCGCGGACGATTAAAGAAAGGACCCTATAAACCGAGAAAGATGCGCCCGGGCCGTCGACGAAGAGTGAGTACGAAAGATACGCTCGCAGTCAAAGAGGGTATAGGAGGCCAGTCAAATGACCGAAACGAGGAACTGGCGGAGGCAAACAGATGTGAACATGTATGCCCATGGCCCAGTTCAAGTTTGGGTCTGGATAAGTTACATGTCACCCTCTGGATTAGCCATACCACGCGGTTATTGAGTGACTGAGCGAAACCTACTCTGGTTAAGGTGACATTATTAAGTAGTTGAGAGGGAGCGTAAGAAGTGATTGGTTAATCAAGCCATACGAAGGTGACGGGTACTGGATCGTGGTTGGTCTTCAAAATTCCAGTAAAATCTGGTAGGATTCTCGAGCTCAGAGGACCCGGGACTGCTCGCCGATGCAAGAAAGTAGGGCGCTTCCAACGCGACGTGATGGATAGATGCAATGCGACGTGTGGTTAAGGTGATGGTATTGATGTTGGCGTACTCTGACTTGTAAATTGTTCAGCCCAAGTTCAGCCGGTATAGCGTGTCGGGAAAAGATTGGATGATTCCTGAGTTCCACAGTAAGTTCTGGGTATTATACGCGCCTGGAAACTTCAAGATAGCGTGCACGTAAATATACGAAGGAAGAAAAAACTTGGAAAAAACTTATGTTCGTGAAATCTTTCAGCCACGTATCAACCACGTTTCAATGGTGCAAAATTCATAAAGCGCGTTTGAATGCGAGAATGACGCGAACCGGTGCCCATAAAAATGCATACCTGTTCAACAATCAGGGACTCAGGGAGGTCGTTGACGCTGACTTGAAGGCAATGGGGGAATGCAGAGCCACTCATCTAAATAACTTGATGCATAAGCGTCGTGGATGGGTGCATGATCGTCGATGAAGCTAAGGCTTGTCCGATAACTCTTTCCTTCAGTCGTCCATCTTACTAATATTTCAACAGGGTCTGGTTGGAAACAGCGATGTCTACCTTGCCTGGTCGTGATCATACGTCCAGTTCCACTCCCTCTTTAGACGGCAAAGGGGGTACAGATCCAGATGCGAAAGTAGGAAAGTCAACGAAAAGGACAGGTCCTAGCTATGGTGCGCCCTATCCCGAAAACTCGACTCCCGCTTCGATGGCCTGATAGCCTCATGCAGTATACTACCGTCTATACACCAAACTAGGCGCATTGGAATCAAATCATCCCCTCTACAACAACGACCGTTTCATTGGTCGCATTCCGTCGAAATTGTTTGCCCCGCCTCATACGGTGGCGTCTATCAAGCGGTCCCTGTGCAAACTTGAGGACCTTTCGGAGCCCGACAAGGCGCTTGTCTTCACACCGATCTCAAGCCTAGCACCCAAAGAAGACTCTACCCGTCTCTCTCTTTATGCTCCTTTTGGGCCAGGCCTGTCTGAACAAGATCCGATTGCGTTGGTTGTCGAGTCGGAGAAGAGGTCCGAGGAGGTCTCGCAATCGGAGACGCTGCCGGAATGTCCTGATGATACCAACATCCATTACGGCAAGTCTTGTCGACGTCTCCTACCCAAATAGTGCACTAAACAGCTTTGCAGTATACTATCGCGTATACTCATCAGAGGGAAAAGGAGAGATAAAGGCAAAGACGTCCTTTGACGAAAACGATATTTCGTTAGGACGCATCAACACCCTCTTAATCGCTCCGCCTCACACCGCTGGGTCTTTGAAAACATGCATCGCCAAAGTTGAAGGCCTCGTCACGCCCGGTCATGCAAGCTACAAGGACAAGGAACTCTTCCAAGACATGACTAGTGACACTGCTATGAGCGACACCGATGACATATCCTTCCAAGGTGATACTTATCCGGGTAGCGAAGAAGGCGATCCCGTAGCCCTTGTCAATGCAACCACCAATACAGCAGTGGACCAAAAGGCTGAACTTACACCAGGTAAAGTGCTCAGCGAATACCCACTCGACACTGCGGCAACAAACCGTGTTCTTTCAGATGGACCATATTCAAATTTCACGAAACGTGCTCGGTTAACTCTTACTCTCGGTGAGTAACATTTCATGAGTTAGTCCGATCCTTATCCTATATTCCCCTGCAGGCTACGAAACCAACAAACCCACCTGGCTATCAATAAACAAAGATGAGATCGTCCACACGGATGGAGTTATCGTCTCTGTGAGGAGCCCCACTACCAACGGTATTTCTTTCCTTTTCCGCTTTGTCACCAGATTGTTGACGTTTTGTCGGAACAGACTTTTGGCCAGGATACATGGTGATTAATTCCAAGGGTGAAAAAGGCTGTGAGTCTCCAATTTACCTTTGGGTCACTAGGTGGTTGTTGATTTTCTTTGGCAGTTGTGCAACAGTGTGAGTGGTCTCCTCCCTCTGTCGGAGTATTTGATATCCACCGTTTGCTAGGTGTTGTTGAATTTATTTGATTGGTGAACATCAGAAAGAGTGTATGCTTTCAGAATGGGATTTAGGCCCAAAAGGGATTACGGTAGATCTGCTGAGGTGTAAGACAAGAAACGAGGAAACTGGATATCGCAAGTTACAACTGCCAGCTGTTGACGCTCAGTCCTGCTCAGATATTTAAGTGAATCAATACATAAGGTATAAGTAACTATATCAAAGATATACACGCACAAAACCCAAAACCCTCGCATACGCAGGTGTTCATTCATTCAATTCCTCCTCAGTGTCAGTCAAAAAGAATTCGTAAAAAGTCGTAAGGATCATAAAAAGTCATAAACCCGGAAAAAGTTATCTCCCAGCGAGGCCCCAAATCAACCATTCAACAGCGAGCGCAACACACTACCTCCTGCTCCTCTTCCCCAACCAACTCACATCCCAACCCCAGTCAACCTCCTCACAAGCACCTTCAACAACGGCAGATACGCCAATGCCCACAAGTACGAGGTAACTCCCCCGTCCACCTGTTGAGAGGTATAGATCGCGTCAGGCTTCCCAATCACATCGGGGTCTTGGGGATCGAGGAGGACGAAGGGGTGGGGGTGGGGGTGGGAGAATTTGGGTTGAAGAAGAACTTGGGTTAGAGGAGGAGGGGCAAGAGCAAAAGAGGAACGAAGACGTCTTGTCACCCAACACACGAAAGGCGACAGATCGAAGAAGAGTAATGGGCCATGAATTCGAACCAAGTGCCGAAGTGGACGCGTTGAAACCACCAAGTTGAGCAGAACACGTTCCCATTTCTTCTTCAATCCGCTTGGAGCATTCTTCAAGCTCGGATCCTCTCTGATCAAGTGCACGTTCTCGCTCGTCAATTGCTTGCTCTAGTTCCGCGGCCCTCTCTTTCCTCTCTCTCGCTTCCTCCGCTCAGCTTGCCGCCTTCTCCCTCTCCTCCACCTCTTTCTCCCTCTGACCAATCGCCTCCTCATGTTGCCCCACAGCTTCCTCACGACACCCAACAGCCCTCTGCACCTCCCTAGCCCTCTCATCCATTCCCTCAACCCCCTCCTGTCTAGCCACCAGTCCGAGCTCACATTGGTCCAGCGCTTCTTGGCAGGTTAAGAGTGCCATCCGGAGGGCGGTCACATCTGAGTTTGATTCGTTTGAGGCGAGGGAGGGGTGAGGTCTCAGTAGATGGGGGTGAGGGAGGTATCGCCGTGACCAGGTTCTCTTGTTTCTGTTCAGCAGGCCCATGATGTCGAGGTGGGTCAAGGCCGAATACGGTGCACAAGTCCAGTTTCCTCTCATCTTCCTCGTCCCCTGCGTGTTTCTTCTACTTCTCGTTGACGCGAGACCAAGCAGCAATACGGAGGGTATCTAGGGGCGATATTGAAGCCGTGTTTGAGAGGTAATTCTGTGTCAAGTCCATCAGCACTCGGGTAACTTGAAGCGAAGGAGGTACATACGTCGAACAGAGCTAGCATCCTTCCCCTTCGGAAGTCGCGAAAGTGTACGATGGCTCATCATCTTCGTCATCGTAGTAACTGGAGACAACGCCCTCCCAGGAAGCCCCGGAAATATGGCAGCAAGAATAGGCATAGGACCCTCGTCAATTAACGTCAACCTGAAATGGTAGGCACATTCGAAATGGGGATTCTAGATGCCCTTGATATCAATGGCCGATCGACCTTCGATTGGAGAAACGACGATCCCAATGCCCTATTGCATTGTCAGTGAAGAGGGAAAGGACTGGATTACGGAAGTTGATTGACCTTGACAAACTTGCATAACTTCACAAGAATTGCTGGGAGGTTCAACATAAAGGAGGCCCATCCAACAAGAAAACGCTGTAGACGACGATGGTAAGGATTATAGGGAGAAGAACTAGGAGATTTCGTGAGCTTACGTCGTCATTGAGAAGAAACAACCCCTCCAGCTGTTTTGGCTGAAGGCCAAGTAAGAAGCCTGTTGTACCGGCCAACGGCTTCGATGGGACAAAGCATCTCCTTTAGCTCCTCCCAATCTGCTTGAACTTCCGCAAGTAGACCCTCAACTTTCTTGAAAAACGGAACGTCCTGGAGAATTGTGCGAAGGGGAACCCATTTGGTCGGAAGCCACTTTTGAGTGTCTGCGTCTTCCAGTTTATCCCAGGCTTCAACTGAAATGGTGACGATAAGGTTAGGACGGTAAACAGGTCTTTGGTTGGCAATGAAACACACCGTGATTTGCAAATTCAAGAAGGAATTTGAAGTGCTCGTCGAACGGCCAGTTTTTGCCCTTCCTCACTGACGATCCGTTGACAAGGGATGAGCCAAACATCGGGGACGAGAGTATTGAGTTTAGTGGCCTCTTCTAATAGAGCCACTCCCTTGAGGCTCCGCGAACAATTTGAAGGAACGTCATCTTCGCTCAACAAGAAGACCCGGTTGTCGAACGCCGAAATCGTAGTATAGGCCCCTATCATACGACATGTTGAATTATCGGAGTACTTGGTAATGTTGCATCGCAACCAGATGGCGAGCTTTTCCGAATAGTTGAGCAGAGTCCCATCCAATGCTTAAACATTCGTGAGAGGTGAGAGTCTGAGCATGATGTAAGGTACATACATATGCGGTATGGTCCTTTGAGATCGAAGAGAATTTCGTTGCAAGGCAATGGAAGAAACCATGGGGGATGGGTATACAGTTGGTATTGAGGAACCTCGCCTGTGATGACGTGGGGTAGACCTTTTCACCGTGGACCTCTTTAGGTGGTACGGTTTTGAAGACGGCGCCTCGTTTATTGGTAGACTCCAAGGACGTGAGGTACAAGTCAGATATAGCGACGAACAGCACTCAGATATGGCTGAGGGAACAGATTCACTGAACGTGGTGTGGTGTTATAAGCGAATTTGGCGACCGTATTATTGGATAGTAAGTATTTACGAGGGTGAGGGCCATTGGGGCCTGTGTAACGATCTTTGTTGGTCGGATAGAATGTGAGCGTGTACTGGAATTGACAAGAGAGGTTTGGGAGTTTGTCCAAGTATCCGGGACTCCTCAATAACCACGCACAACCAGAAATGTACCATCAACCTTAATTTCCACTTGTCTCCCCAGGTGTTCATGAACTTGCACCCCGACGTTCTTCGTACTTTTCCAGGCACTGGGGAAGTTGAGAAGCCAGTGCATGCGCTGGATGGGGAAGGCAGAGCTACACCCTGCTCTGGCAGCAAGGTGACGGTTGATGCATAAGCGCCAATGCCTCGTGGATGGGTGTATGATGAAGGCGTGTCCGGTAACTCTTTCTTACAATTGTCCATCTTGCTAATACTTTAACAGGTTCTCGTTGAAAACAGTGATGTCTACTCTGCCTGGTCGTGATCATACAGTGTCCAGTTCCTTAGACGGCAAAGGGGGTACAGATTCAGCAGCGAAAGTAGGAAAGTCAACGAAAAGGACGGGTCCTACCTATGGTGCGCCCTATCTCGAAAACTCGACTCAGCTTCGATGACCTGATAGCCTCATGCAGTATACTACCGTCTATACACCAAACTAGGCGCATTGGAATCAAATCACCCCCTCTACAACAACGACCGTTTCATTGGTCGCATTCCGTCGAAATTGTTTCCCCCGCCTCATACGGTGGCGTCTATCAAGCGGTCCCTGTGCAAACTTGAGGACCTTTCGGAACCAGACAAGGCGCTTGTCTTCACACCGATATCAAGCCCAGCACCCAAGGAAGACTCTACCCGTCTCTCTCTTTATGCACCTTCTGGGCCAGGCCTATCTGAACAAGATCCGATCGCGTTGGTTGTCGAGTCGGAGAAGAGGACCGAGGAGGTCTCGCAGTCGGAGAAGCTGCCGGAATGCCCTGATGATACCGACATCCATTACGGCAAGTCTTGTCGACGTTTCCTACCCAAATAGTGCACTAACAGCTTTGCAGTGTACTATCGCGTTTACTCATCAGAGGGAAAAGGAGAGAAAAAGGCAAAGACGTCCTTTGACGAAAGCGATATTTCGTTAGGACGCGTCAACACCCTCTTCATCGCTCCCCCTCACACTGCTGGGTCTTTGAAAGCATGCATCGCCAAAGTGGAAGGCCTGGTCACGCCCGGTTATGCACTCTACAAGGACATGGAACTCTTCGAAGATATGACTAGTGACACTGCCATGAGTGACACCGATGTCGTATCCTTCCAAGGTGACATTTATCCGGGTAGCGATGAAGACGATCCCGTGGCCCTTGTCAACGCGACCGCCAATGCAGCAGCGGACCAAAAAGCTAAACCTGCGTCAGGTAAAGTTCTCAGTGAATATCTACTAGACACTGCCACAATAAACCGTGCTCTTTTAGATGAACCAGATTCAAAATTCACGAAACGTGCTCGGTTAACTTACACTTACGGTAAGTAACAGTTCGTGAGATAATCCGAATCTTATCCTATAGTATCCCATCACAGACTACAAATCATGCGGTTCCATCTGGTTATCAATACACAAAGATGAGATCGTTTGCACGGATGGAGTTATCATTTCTGTGATGAGCCTTGTTACCAACGGTATTTCTTTCCTTTTCCGCTTTGTCACCAGTTTGTTGACGCTTTGTCGGAACAGCGGTTTGTCCAGGATACATCGTGATTAATTCCAAGGGCGAAAAAGGCTGTGAGTCTCCAATTTGCCTTTGGGTCACTAGGTGGTGGTTGATTTTTTTTGGCAGTTGTACAGCGGTGTGAGTGGTGTCCTCCCTCTGTCGGAGTATTTGATATCCATCGTTCGCTAGGGTGTCTTCAATTCATTTGATTGGTGAACATCAGAGAGAGTGCATGCTTTCGGAATGGGATTTAGGCTCAGAAGGGGTCGATGTACCGGTACCGTAGATCTGTTGATATGTAACACGGGAAACGAGGAAACTGGTCATGAAACACGAAGCAGACATCGCAACATGCAATTGCTGACTGTTGAAGCTTTCAGAAATTCAGTCTTGCTCAGAGACTCAAGTGAATCGATACGTAAGGTATAAGTAGTATGTAACTATATCATAGATAGAACACAAAATCCTCATATACGCGCGCGTTCATTTATTCAATTCCTCGTCAACGTCAGTCAAAAAGAGATCATCAAAAGTCATAAAGATCATAAAAGTCATAAACGTGGAAAAAGTTATCTCCCACTGACGCCCAAAATCGACCATCCAAGCAGCAAGCTCAAGGTCAACACTACCTCCAGCTCCTACTCGCCAACCAACTCCACATCCCAATCCCACTCAACCTCTTCACAAGCACCTTCAACACAAAGGCACACACGCCGATGCCCACGAGCACGAGGTAACACCCCCGTCCACTTGTTGAGAGGTATAGATCGCGTCGGGCTGCCCAGTCGCGTCGGGGTCTTCTTTGAGGGGGGGTTGAGGAGGAGGAGGAGGAGGGGATGGTAGTGGAAGAATTTGGGTTGGAGGAAGAACTTGGGTTAGAGGAGGAGGGAGGGCAAGAGCAACAGCGGAACGAAGACGTCTTGTCGCCCAACACACGAAAGGCGACAGACCGAAGAAGAGTAATGGGCCATGAATTCGAACCAAGTGTTGAAGTGGACGCGTTGAGACCACCAAGTTGAGCAGAACGCGTTTCCATTTCTTCCTCAACCCGCTTAGAGCGTTCTTGCAGCGAGGATTCTCTCTGATGGAGTGCCCGTTCTTGCTCGTCAATTGCTTGCTCTAGTTCCGCCACCTTCGCTTCCCTCTCTCGTACCTCTCGCTCCCTCCGCTCAACCGCTTTCTCCCTCTCCTCCACATCTTTCTCCCTCAGCCCAATCGCCTCCTCACGTCGCCCCACAGCTTCCTCACGATACCCAACAGCCCTCTGCACCTCCCTAACCCTCTCATCCATTCCCTCAATCCTTTTCTATCTAGCCAGTCCGAGCTCACATTGGTCCAGCGCTTCTTGGCAAATTAAGACTGCCATCCGGAGGGCGGTCACAACTGAGTTTGATTCGTTTGAGGCGAGGGACGGGGTGAGGTCTGAGTCGATGGGGGTGAGGGAGGTATCACCGTGACCAGGTTCTCTTGTTTCTGTTCGGCAGGTCCATGATGTCGAGGTGGGTCAAGGCCGAATACGGTGCATAAGTCCAGTTTCCTCTCGTCTCCCTCGTTTCCTGCATGTTTCTTCTACTTCTCGTTGACGGGAGACCAAGCAGCAATACGGAGGGCATCTAGGGGCGACATTGACGCAGTGTTTGAGATTTAATTCTGTGTAAAGTCCATCAGCACTCAGAAAACTTGAAGCGAAGGAGGTACATACGTCGAAAAGAACTACCATCCTTCCCCTTCGGAAGTCGCGGAAGTGTACGGTGGCTCATCATCTTCGCCATCGTAGTAACTGGAGGCGACGCCCTCCCGGGAAGCCCCAGAAAGATGGCAGCAAGAATGGGCATCGGACCCTCGTTAATCAACGTCAACCTGAAATGGTAGGTACATTCGAAGTGGATATTCTTGACGACCTCGATATCAGCAGGCCATCAACCTTTGATCCCGATGCCCTATTGCATCGTCAGTGAATGGGGAAAAGTTTCGAGTATGGAAGTTGATTGACCTTCAACATGTCTGGACAAACTCGCACAACTTCACAAGAATCCCTGGGAGGTTCAACATGAAGGGTACCATTGTCTCTGATCTGGACAGCTGGCGCAAAGAACCCTAGCCGAACAAGGCGGGAAATGCTCTAGACGACGATGGTAAGGACTCTAGGGAGAAGAATGAGGAGATTTCGTGAGCTTACGTCGTCATTGAGGAGGAACTTGAACCCCCCCAGATGATTTTGGCTGAAGGCTAAGTAAGAAGCCTGTTGTACCGGCCAACGGCTTCAATGGAAGAAAGCATCTCCTTAGGTCCTCCCAATCTGCTTGAACTTCCACAAGTAGACCCTCAACTTGGAACTTCCTGGAGTATTGTGCAAAGGGGAACCCATTTGCGCAGCCACCTTTGAGTGTCTGGGTCTTCAAGTTTATCCCAGGCTTCGTCTGAAATGGCAACGATGAGGTTACGACGATAAAAAGACTTGGTTGGCATGAAACACACCGTGATTTGCAAGTAATGAAAGTGCTCGTCGAACGGCCGGTCATTGCCCTTACCGAACTATTCGTTAACAAGGGATGACACTGCGGGCACTGGCCTATTTATTCAGTGAATAAACTGTGAATATACCAAAAATAAATTTAAAATATCTTCAAACATAAATTCACCGATTATATTTTGAATATATTTAAATTTTATTCTCTAATTTGTTTCCATTTTATTCAGTGCTTATCACTTCAGGCAGCGACGAATATGAAGGGCCACATATGTGTAAACATAGGTACTAAAAACTAGAGAATAGACCAAAACCTGTGTTTCCCTAACATATTTGGTCTCAATTTCTATGTTTGGCAACGGATTTATCCGCCCATCATATGTATGCTTTAAGCAAACTTAAAATAAAAAAAGGGATCAGTTCCAAAATATGAACGAATAAATATGATCTGAATTCATATTTGAAAATTTTGGCCCAGGAAGTTCAGCAAATTCTAAATATGTATTCAGATCATATTTATTCGTTCATATTTTGGAACTGATCCCTTTTTTTATTATAAGTTTGCTTAAAGCATATGATGGATGGACAAATCCGTCACCAAACATAGAAATTGAGACCAAATATGTTAGGGAAACACGGGCTTTAGTCTATTCTCTAGTTTTTAGTGCCTATGTTTACACATATGTGGCCCTTCATATTCGTTGCTGTCTCAAGTGTATATTCAAAATATAGTCATCGAATGTACAGTGAATAAATTGAAATCAAAATGTAGCAGACACCTGTCAACCGCCACCCGCTATCTCCAGCAGATCGATCTACTTAGCCTTAAAGCAAAATGCATCGAGCCTCCAAGGTGAGGAGTGATCTTCATGAACGACACCACAATTATCTGGTACCTCAGCTTACCTCAGTCACAACTTGGTAGCCCGGAAGTCTTTGTGAACGAAGCAAACTCAAAGTTGCTGGTAATTTAATTCCAATATTTTCATCCTGTCACCTATTCATGCATTTACAGGAGTGGTACGCCCGGGGACAGGACACCGGGGACAGGGAGTCTGTTCAGGACGTCGAGACCGTCGAGCCTCTCCAAAGCATTGAGAGTGGGGAAACCCGCCAAAGCGTTGACAGCAGGGAATCTCGCGAAAGTATCGAGAGCGGCGAACCTCGCCAAAGCATCGAGAGCGGCGAACCGCGCCAAAGCATCGAGAGCGGCGAACCCCACCAAAGCATCGAGAGTACTGAACCTCGCCGAAGCGTTGAGTGCAGTGAGCCATGCCAGAACTTACTAGAGAGCGGACACTCTCGCCAGGGTGTGCACAAAGGAAAGCTCAGCAAAGAGTCTCATCAGGGCATCAACAGTCAAAAGTCACAGCGCAACGTCCAGAGCCTCTGTGAGCGTCCCAAAAATGTGAGGAACGGGGGCTCTCTCCAGAATGTGTCTCAGCAGAACGTTAGGAGCGAGGACTCTCTCCATCAGAATGTTGAAAGGGAGAAGTCTGACCAGGGAGTCAAGAACTTCTAGCACTGATTTTCAGATTTCTGGATCGGCATTTGTTGCTGCGCATGATGCAAGAAGGATAAGGAATAATCCAGTAACTTATAAGTAGACAACGACTCGGAGTCTGGACATACTGGTGACGCTTAAGAGAGCTTTCAGCGGATGACAAGGGCAACTGTTGAACTCTGACTCCTAAGATGTTGGTATGGTAAATAAACAGAACATCAAATGACGGAACTACCAGTCCTTCAGATGGCTCTTATTCAACCCGTAACATCGACGTTCCGATTAGATTATAAATCCTTTTTCCACATCCCAATCCTCAAGTAAACTTGGACATGAAACAGAAAGAAAATAATGATCGCAACACAAGCGATGGGGGCGTGTTTGTTGACCGTAGGTCAGACTGGAGTGCGATGCGGAGTGGATGCGGAGTTCGCAAGTACGAGTGGCCCAGATGTCGAACGCCGTGCTTAGAATCTTCAATGTGCGTGGGTGGGCCAGGAGTTTGAGGGTTTGGAAATGGGATGGACTTGTAGCCTTCACCAGACAAAGTGTGCTTAAAGGTTGAGAGGAAAGGAGGAAAAGAATGGGATACCTTTGTCTGTCGATAGGCGGAGCGCCGGAGGCTTTAAAGTGAGCATCACGATCTGCTCTGTACATTGACCATTGTCATTTCCAATCGAGGCTTGGTGCGGAGGCGAGACCAAAGTGTAAAAAAAGTAGATCTGCTGGAGATAGCAGGTGGTGGTTGACAGGTGTCCACCACATTTTGATTTCAATTCATTCACTGTATATTTGATGACTATATTTTGAATATAAGCACTGAATAAAATGGAAACAAATTGGAAAATAAAATTTAAATATATTCAAAATATAATCGGTGAATTTATGTTTGAAGATATTTTAAATTTATTCTCCATATATTCAGAGTTTATTCACTGAATAAATAGGCCAATACCCGCAGTGTGAGCCAACCATCGGCACGAAAGTATTGGGTTTAGTGACCTCTTCATCCCCCGAGGCTCCACGAATAGTGTGAAGTAACGCCATCTTCGCACAACAAGAAAACCCGGTTGTCGAACGCCG
>KN838696.1:46692-80572 GCA_000827195.1 Laccaria amethystina LaAM-08-1
ACGATACCCAACAGCCCTCTGCACCTCCCTAACCCTCTCATCCATTCCCTCAATCCTCTCCTGTCTAGCCGCCAGTCCGAGCTCACGTTGGTCTAAGGCTTCTTGGGGGGTTGTGAGTGTTGCGCGGAGGGCGGTGAGGTCGTGTTCTGTCGAGTTTGTCCTGTTGTGTGGGAGTGGGTGGGCAGGGCAGAGTGCGAGTCCAAGGTTGAGTGTGAGTCCAGATCCAGAGCCGAGGGATCATCGACATCTCCTGACCCTAACGCTCATGATGCTCGTTGCACACCACGAGATGGGTCAAGGTTGAATATGATCCATAAGTCCGGCTTCCACTCGTCTCTCGCGTCTTGCTTTTCCCTCTCGTTTTGGTTTCTCTTCTCCTTTCGTGCTTTCTTCAGCCTTCCCTTTTTCTTCAGTATTCTCCTTCCCTGTCCCTTTCTCTTCGTCTTCGTCTTTCTCCTCGAGTTGTTGGCCTGGACCACCGACGCCTAACGGGGTCGGAATTGCACCGAACGGGGGTGCGGAACCCGAAGACCCCGTTGGGAGGGAAGGTAAAGGTAGAGGCGCATAGCGGTATCCAAGCTCGTACAGTCCTGCTGTATCAATTGGAGCTTGAGCGAACGGAGGGCCCGTGGCTGTGGAAGCGAATGGCGACCCAGAATGAATGGCGAACCCGTGCCTGTTGAAGGGAAAGGTGACCCACAGAAACAAATGGTGACCCCGTAGGTACAAATGGAGAGAGCGAGCCAGAGCCGGTATGTACAGGCGTAAGCAGGGGCGGGTACGGCAGGAGACGAGCTTGGTGGGGAAATTTGATCGTTTCTTCTCCTTCTGTCCGTGAGCCCGGCTCTTCCCTCGCATCAGCACTAGGACCAGGACCAGCCCAGGGCTAGGAGCAAAAAACGAGAATAAATCACGCACTGTCCCCCATGAAGGAAGAGTGCGCTGAGTCTTATGCGAATATGACGGGGAATGTCGTTGGTTGTTAGTCGGAGAATAAGGCGTTGAGTTTGGTTGGCTCTTATCCGGTGAGCTCCACCTCCTTCCTCCTCCCTCGTCATTGTGGTCGTCATTGTAGTCTTCCGAATTCGAAGATCGTTCGAGGGAAGTTATTAGTATCATGCCTTTGGCTGTCCCGTTGCCATCGGAAGTAGAACCGAAGCTGGTGTTCCTCCGAGAGTTGGACGAGAAATCGTCCTCTTGTGGAGAATGAACGGGAAAGTTATGGCGCGACTCGAACCCGCATATCCGGCCTCGTAGGACGATTTGACGCAGGACGCTTGAGGCGCAGAGGAGGTGGGGTGGGTTGTTGGGTAGTTCAAACCTTTGATTCAATCCAATTATTAGTACTAGGTAGAAACAAAAACCAATGAAAATAACACGTACCCCTCCAAATCACCGCCGTTCAACCTCAAAAACGTCTTCCCCATTAGCTGTTTCTTCTTGACAAACGCTGCGACATCACGCGTCACTTGGTCCGAAACCTGCCCAGCCCCAGTTCCGCGGAGTGTGGAGGAGAGGTAGGCAGATAGTAGTGTTGGTGACCATGTTTTGAAGTCTTCTGGTAACTCGAGGGTGGGTATGTAGACGAAGGGAGGGTATCAGCGCGTTTTGTCATGAGGTGCTGTCAGTGTCACGGAGGTGACATCCTTGTCGCGCCGTGACGTCAACTTGTCCAAAACTCGTCTTGACTCTTGAACTTGTCGGTGTCAACGACCTCCCTGACTGAGCCTGTGTGCTTGTCTAGATAGGCATGCACACGACCATCGAAAAGCCCACCACATTGAACAGCCATGCTTTTTTATGGACATCGGTACGCGTCATTCGCGTAATCAAACGCGCTTTCTAAATTTTGCACCATCAAAACCGCAATGACTCGCGTCGTTCACGACATAGATTATGTATGTTACGACATTGCTCTTTTCAAATGGACAGGCAAGTGGCTGAAAGATTTCACGAACACGCAAGTTTTTCCTTCCTTCATATATTAAAATATTTGCGTGCACGCTACTTTGAAATTGCCAGGCGCGTATAATACCCAGAACTTACTGTGGAATCAGAAATCATCCAATCTTCTCCCGACACGGTACGCCGTTACAAGTCAACCGCCAACTCACATAACGGACGCGTCGCCTTGGAAGGGGCCTACTTTCTTGCATTGGCCCGCAGTCCATTACTGGAATTTGAAGACCAACCACTGTGCCGGTCCAGAACTGGTCACCTTCGTGGCGCTTGATTAATCAAACACTTCTACACTTCCTCTGAACTGCAAAACATCGTCATCTTAACCAAAGTAGGTTTTGCTCAGTCAACTCAATAACCGCGTAGTATAGCTAATCCAGAGGACAGCATGTAACGTAGTAGCCCAAAAGACGTACGATGTGTCTCATGGCCCAATACTATCGCCGTCATCCTCAAACATGACGACGTTGAGACCGGTCTCGTTGTAACTGTTTGCGTCATCCTCGCTACAGGCTGCTGAGTTATGTGGGAATGAGGCGCGGAGGACGTGAATTTCTACGTCCTGGTCGAACTGGGTCAGCAACATTGCACGCGAAACCATTTTTAGAGTTCCTTATATAGGCCGTGCTCTTCCAACGCCATATGACCTACAGCGTTTTGACGTCGAACGTTAAGCGCTAATGCCTCGTGCATGGGTGCATGATGAAGGCGTGTCCGAACCCTTTCCTTCAGTCGTCCATCTTGCTAATACTTTGGAAACAGCGATGTCACAGACTCTACCTGGTAATCGTATGTCCAGTTCTACTCCCTCTTTCGATGGCAAAGGGGGTACAGATTCAGCAGCGAAAGTAGGAAAGTCAACGAAAGGGTTGAAGGTTCCCGGCAATGGTGAGCCCTATCCCGAAAATTCGAATCCTGGCTTCAATGGCCTAATCTACTTATGCAGTTTATTACCGTCTATACACCAAACTCGGTGCATTTGAATCAAATCATGCCCTCTACTGCAACGACCGTTTCATTGGCCGCATTCCGTCGAAATCCTTTGCCCCTCCTCATACGGTGGCATCTATCAAGTGGTCCCTGTGCAAACTTGAGGGCCTTTCGGAGCCCGACAAGGCGCTCGTCTTCATACCGCTCTCAAGCCCCTTACCCAAAGAAGACTCTGCCCGCTTCTCTTTGTACGCACCTTCTGGGCCAGGCTTGTCAGAACAAGATCCGATCGTGTTGGTTGTTGAGTCCGAGAAGAGGACCAAGGAGGTTTCGCAGTTGGACAAGCTGCCGGAACGCCCTGATGATATCGATATCCATTACAGCAAGTTTTGTCGACGTTTCCTATCTAAATAGCGCACTCATCAGCTTTGCAGTATACTATCGCGTTTACTCATCAGAAGGAGGAGATAAAAAGGCAAATACGTCCTTTGACGAAAGCGATACTTCGTTAGGGCGCATCAACACCCTCTTCATCGCTCCACCTCACACCGCTGGGTCTTTGAAAGCATGCATCGCAAAAGTTGAAGACCTTGTCACACCGGGTCATGCTCTCTACAAGGACATGGAACTCTTCGACGACATGGATGATGACGCTGCCATGAGCGACACCGATGTCATATCCTTCCAAGGCGACACTTATCCGGGTAGCGAGGAAGGCGATCCCATAGCCATTGTCAATGCAACCGCCGATACGGCAGCGGACCAAAAGGCTAAACCTACATCAGGTAAAGTGCTCAGTGAATATCCACTAGACACTGCAGTAAAAAACCGTGCTCTTTCAGATGGACCAAATTCAAACTTCACGAAACGCGCTCGGCTAATTAATACTTACGGTGAGTAACAGTTCCTGAGATAATCTGATTATCATCCTATAGTATCCCACCGCAGACTACAGAGCATACGATCCCACCTGGTTATCAACAAACAACGATGAGATTATTTACACGGATGGAGTTATCCTCTCCATGAGGTACTCCCCTGGCATTGGTACTTCTTTCTTTTTCTGCTTCACCAGTTTGTTGATGCTTTGTTGGGACAGCGTCTTATTCAGGATACATGGTGATTAATTCCAAGGGTGAAAAGGGCTGTGAGTCTCCAATTTGCCTTTGGGTCACTAGGCGGTTGTTGATTTTCTTTGGCAGTTGTGGAAAAGGGTCAGTGGTCTCCTCCCTCTGTCAGAGTATTCAATATCCACCGTTTGCTAGTTAATGTTTCTTTTATTTGATTGGTGAACATCGGAAAGAGTGTCTGCTTTCGGAATGGGATTTGGGCTCAGAAGCGGTAGACGTACCGTCATTGCCGTAGATCTGCTGATATGTAACACAAGAAACGAGGAAACTGGATATCACAACTGCCGACTGTTGACGCTTTCAGAAGCTCAGTCCTGCTCAGAGATTCAAGTGAATCGATACATAAAGTATAAGTAACTATATCAAAGATATACACGAACGCGGCAAAACTCTCGCATACACGCGCATTCATTCATTCAATTCCTCGTCAGCGTCAGTCAAAAAGAGATCATAAAAAATCAAAAAGATCATAAAAGTCATAAGCCGGAATAAGTATCTTAAAATCGACCATTCAAGCAGCAAGCTCAAGGTCAACACTACCTCCTGCTCCTCTCCAACCAACTCCACATCCCAACCCCAGTCAACCTCCTCACAAGCACTTTCAACACAAGACAAGAGCAAAAGAGAAACAACGACGTCTTGTCACCTGGCAACGCAGGAAAGGCGACAGAGTTTGAAGGAGCCATGAATTTCCCGTCCGACACACTCTCCGACGTCGGCAGTGCATCTTTCCGGTCTTTCCCTTTTATGTCAATCGCGTCCTACCTTTGCGTCAATCGACAGCTTTGGTTTCATGCATCACGCGCCGCCCCCGCTTTTTGGTGCATAGTACATATATAAGTAGGACACACGTATGCTGTATTCCGTACTCCTTGTAAGTACTTACAGTGATCAGAATCATAGAATCTTTACACACCCGTTTTTTTGTGGCCGGTCCGAGCTTCCCAAGTCATTAGGGTGATTCACAGTAGCCCAACTTTGGTCCCAACTTTGATCCAAACTTGTGGCCCAACTTCAACAAAGTTGAAGAGAAAGTTGGCCAACTCTACTGTGAAACACCTTGAACTGCAAAAAACATGAAGTTGAGTTGATTTGTGCTCCGAATCTTTTCCGAACACAGATTTTCACCTATTTTGGACATTTGGGAAGTTGAGCCGCTTGAGCGGCAAAGTTGGGTACAAAGTTGGGATCAAAGTTGGCTGCAAATTGGGCTTGGGACCACGATTTGCATCCCAACTTCACAAAGTTGGCCAAACTTTGTCCTTCCAACTTTGCAAAAATTGGTCGCCAAGTTGGGGGTCAAGTTGGGCTTAAAGTTGGGCTACCGTGAATCACCCTATTGACCACAACATTAGGGTGATTCACAGTAGCCCAACTTTGGTCCCAACTTTGATTCAAACTTGTGGCCC
Source organism: Laccaria amethystina LaAM-08-1 (assembly GCA_000827195.1). Classification (NCBI taxonomy): domain Eukaryota; kingdom Fungi; phylum Basidiomycota; class Agaricomycetes; order Agaricales; family Hydnangiaceae; genus Laccaria; species Laccaria amethystina. The sequence continues at coordinate 52,121 of KN838696.1, forward strand.
AACTTCAACAAAGTTGAAGAGAAAGTTGGCCAACTCTACTGTGAAACACCTTGAACTGCAAAAAACATGAAGTTGAGCTGATTTGTGCTCCGAATCTTTTCCGAACACAGATTTTTACCTATTTTGGACATGTGGGAAGTTGAGAGGCGAAGTTGGGTACAAAGTTGGGATCAAAGTTGGCGGCAAATTGGGCTCGGGACCACGATTTGCATCCCAACTTCGCGAAGTTGGCCAAACTTTGTCCTTCCAACTTTGCAAAAGTTGGTCGCCGAGTTGGGGGTCAAATTGGGCCCAAAGTTGGCCTACCGTGAATCACCCTATTGCTACCTCTTCCTTCTTCCCACTCCGAACGACTCTCAGACTCCGTCCCCTCCTACGTTTTCCACCGAAGCGGGATTCTTCGTCGATACGCGTACGTTTGTTTCCTTTTTCAATCCACGTTCCCCGGAAACCAACTCACAACTTCACCCACTACTCGCTCTTACTCACAACCTCACTCCGACGCGCTCTCAACCTCTCCAACACGCTCATTAACTCCCTCCAACACACAGGACCTCCAAGCAGCTTTCCGCGACCCCTCCTCGCCATTCCATATCCCACCCGGACAATCAGGGCCTTCCTCTCCCGATGCCCCACCACCACCAACACACTACCACGCCGCAACTCCAACACCTACTCATACAGCGCAAATGTCAACGCTAGCTCACCAACTCCCTCCAGGCCCAGCCGGTCGCTCAGACACCCCGCATACATTAGAGCAAGCGAAAGAGTGTTTGAGGGAGTGGGGATATGACCCGATGTCGTTTTGGGAGCAGAGGATCGTTTGGGGGGATCATGATGCGTTTCAGTGGGTTCTTTCTTTGCTTGGGCTTGATGAAGGGGTGTTGATGGGGCGAAATGTGTAGGCATGTTAATAATGTTCGTTATGGTGAGTTGCCTTTATTGTCAGAGACTCAGAGAGAGAGGCGAAGAGGCTGATTCGTAGAGGGTAGTTAGGTTCTTTGAGTCGGTGCGCATTTATTCATCTCTTCTTCTCGTGAGCATGGTGGGTTGACCAGGGCACACTATCTAAACAGGTACGCATAAAATGGATGATGTCACTTGGCGACGAACTCGGTGGCCCCGAACGCGCAAAAGCAATGATCAACGCACAGGGGGTTTCGCTCATCCTAAAATCTATAGAGGTGCGGTACAAGAGGATCGTCACGTATCCCGATACCGTATGTCCCTTTCCTTTCTCTCTTCTCCCCCGTCCTCCTTCCATTTCGCCTATTCGCACCACCCTTCAACAACTAAACCACCTGCACACAGCTCCTAATAGGCTACCGCCCCCTCCCCACTTCCCCTCCCCCACCCAACCACAACCGTACAGACGACGACAGTGCATTTTACGTCGCTGCTTCCGCATTCTCGCTAGCCCAGGGAAAGATGGTGGCGCATTCAAAAGAGGCGTTGGTGTGGTACAATTATGATGTTGGGAGGAAGTGTGATCCGGGGGAGGAGGCGAGGGGGGTTGTTAGGAGGCGGATGGCAGGGCAGGTTTATGGGAGACGGTAGAAATTTAGAGGAGTGCATTGATATATAATGGAGGGAAATAAGGTGAGATTGACTGGAATGTATGCCGCCTTTCAGCCTTTTGCAATTTATATACTGACGATATCTTGACTTTATATTCACATACACCATCCATCTTTTGATTTACCGCGCATATAAACTCCACAATTTCGAATCATAATGCATTACCCCCCGACCTGATATCACTAATAAAAAATCCCCGCGTTCGAAAACGAGTCGGATTGATGTAAGTTGTGCTCAGTCACGAGCATATGCATACATGCGTATATGCTGCTAGGTGTAATCCCCCGAAATCCTCACTTCTTCAACCGCTTCTTCACCTCCTCATCCTTACACCTATGTAGCACAAGATTATTCTTAGACCCCGGCGCCGCACCAACATGACCCTTCGACCAATCATACGAGACGGCGTATGCGAAAATCGTGCCATCACGGTTGAAAGCGCTCGCTGAAATTGAGTTGCCCACCATGTCGAAGCCTTGAACCATAGGGTAAGTAAATTGGGTTTGAGGGAGAGAGGGGGAAGGCTTACTTTTTAACCGCGTACGAGCGTCTGTGTCCCAAAAGTGGACAGTACCGTCTGAGCCTTGAATTTAACTTATTATTAAGCGGAACGTTGGGAGGAGTGGAAGAGACGAGGGAACGGACCACATGTAGAGACGGTTCCGTGTACAGGGTGGTATGAAATGTCGTTGATGGCATATATCAGTGATTGGTCCTTAGAGTTGGGAACTAGATCTCGTCGGTGACATTTGAATGAGAAATTATGTCTAACAAAATAATCGTTAACGGTGCGTAACATTTGGAGAGTGTTTTTTCTGGCTTACGCAGAGTCTTTTTCTTCGACGTGACTTCAAAACGTTAGAAATATCAAAAAATAGCGATAATGAGTAAGAATCACTCACTGAATCGCAACCCTTCCTTCCAAACTCCCAATGGCGAACCCTTTTCTCTCGGAGGCTTTGATACATGAAATTGCGCGAGTTTCCCATCGTAAAGGCGATGTCATCGTCTATAATAAAATAAGTAAGATAAGTTATTATTCCCCATATCAAAGCTACCACCAACCTTGTAAGGCGTACCCGGATTCATCAAATCAAATATCTGAACATGTCGTCCGGCGGTCCCAACAACCATAAGCGGGTACTCGACATCAAACGTATAGCACCGTTCCGGCAACTGAATCGTAACCACGGGATTCGGCGTTCTCAAGTCCCAATACTATGCGAGTAATTAAAAAATTAAAAAAACCCCGGTAGTAAGTGGGATTCGAATTCGAAAATTGGGAAGGAAGGAAGCGCGGAGTCGACGTACGTACTTTTATAGTTTTATCCCAGCTCCCGGTCACCAAAATACCAGCCTGAGGAGCGTCTACCCATCCAACACTCTTGATGGGCGCGTCATGTTGTGCGACTTGGGTGGTTTGACCGGTGGTTACGTCGTACATCCGACTCGCATTGTCTACACCTCCGGAAAAGAGTTTTGTTCCGTCCTAGGTTTATTATTTATGAGCTGGTTTGAAGTAGCACGCAAGTAGGGGACTCACTTTACTCCAGCATACATCTAGGACAGGTCCTTGGTGGTAATAGCCACCCTTCACTTGAGTTTGGAAGCTTTCAACCCCGGCGACTTCGTATATCCGAACCTATGTAAATTGTTAAAATTTCCGTCTCTTCTTATCAGGTTATTCATTTATTTGAGATAGGAAGAGTACCAACACTGTTATCCCAACTCGCTACAGCCATATAATCCACCTGACTGGAGAACGACACTTTGGATATCGAGTCTGTTGGGAGATCTGGAACTCGGACGTCATCCTTCTTGGACAAATTGCCAGTGGCCGTGGGGGTCTGCGATGCGTTGGTGATGGTGTGGAAGGCCATGATGCGAGTTCATGACTCACGAATGTTTTGGCCTTTGGGCGGTTGTGTTGTTGGCAGGATGGCGGCTCCGAGCCTCCTATTGTATTAATAAACCGGGCGTTTTAACCCTGGCATTCGGGCGTCAATGTACTAATATAAGATAGGAGCCTTCGAAAAAAATTATGCAAAGGATTATGAAGGTTCATACATACCCAAGAACTGTGCGAGACCTCGAGTTGGAGTATATTTATCTGTTGACTGGAGGTTCCTTGAAGGAGCAGACACAGCGTTTTTGGTAGGTACGGTTGGACTCGGACCTGTCGTTTTTCGCTATCTGACGATCCAGGAAAGAACGCCTTTGAGAATCAATCCTGCCAGGAAGGGATCCTTTGAATCGCATAAGTGTCATAACGAGCTGTGTTTACAAAACGAAAATCCATGTTCAGTCTAAGAATAATTCTGAATGTTGGAATGCCATACCTGTTCTTCTGACTTCAAGCCATTTACGATGCTGTTCGTCGATCGACTTTCCGTACACATTCACAACTCCGAGTATAATCGATCCGAACGTGTCGACAAGGGGTCTATATTTGCCTTGGATTTGCCTGTGTGTAGCCACGGACGGTGACGGCGTTTGGATGAGGAAGGTTTAGATCAAGTTTAGATTGGCCGCCCCTGGTAAACAAGTTAGATGAGTCGCCAGGCTGGCTTCAATTGGAGGACACCAATATTACCGACTTATCAAACCCGAACCATGGAGTGCCTCCATGCCCCTATGACAAGTCTGCAGTCGTTGGAGGCAGACCGATTATCCATGCCCATCCTCTGGTCCTCCATTTCAACAGCGCCAATCACTGAGCTTTCCCAGCTTCCGTTGCTCTGATTGTGGCTGGAGCGTTTGCGTATCTCCCCTCTATCTTTCCATTTTACCGGATCTGGGGCAAGCAGGTCCCCATCCTGAGCTTGATTCCACTATACTTTTCCGCATTTCTCACCCGAAATCATCGCTGGGAGTACGTCAGCATCGCTTTTAATGATGAACTCGCCGCCCAGTTCCTCGAACTGCCAAGCAACACTTTCCCTCAACTACATTCCATGCAATCGGTCGTGGGCAGGCGATAACCGGAGCATTTCCCTGCAAGGTGTCTACAATCAGTGGTCTTCGTCGGTTTTCCTTCGAGACATCTCGAACGCCACGTTCCCTGACGGTCGTTCAATGGCACAGGTTGACTCACGTTCATGTGAGCAGACTGCCCAGCTTGGCGTCATCCATCTTCCTTCTCGGACATTGTCGAGTGGCGGTAGGAGTCCAACTTCAGAGTACCACTCCCATTGATGCTGAACCTCCGTCGGCCTTTGTCCTCGATCTACTGACAACCCTCTCCAACCTCTGCACATTGGTGGTGACGGCCCACGAGGACGTCAGCGTCCTTCTCTAACATTTTCACACCCCATCTCTCCGCTACCCCAACATTCTACAGTCATCCATTGATGGCCCCCATGTCACGGGAGTGCAGGGCATTCTCAGACTTTTTAGAACGCTCTCCTCAATTGGAGAAACTCGTCATTACGGATTTCGGAGCAAGTGAAAATGACATCCTTGCCTACCTTAGTCCGGTATACGATCGGTCCATTCACGAAGTCCTGGTATCTTCTTCGTCGGTGACGCAGAGGATCGCGAACATATTCAACAAGAGGGCTGGTGTTGGACCGGAGGTCACGACACAACCTCACGTTGAGGTCGACGATTCTATCGTTGGCTGGCTTCCAGGCTCACGTAACGGCGGTCTATTTGATTGATGGATAGCGCATCAAATTCAGTCGCGAAATGGCTCGTTTTGTGCCGTCTTCGACGACCTCCTTTGATGCTGGCTGCTAGCCATCACTCTATAGGCCTCCAGCTGATTCGGATTCTGATACACCTCCGCCATCCAGGCTGATGAGGATGGGAATGGGAATGGCCCTTGGACGCAGCTTTGATAAGGACTCCGAGACACCCCTCTGGTCTGAAACACAGGCCATCGCAGATGGGTTCAAGTGGATTGTGGGTGGATACCGCGGGAGGCTGAGTCTGAGTAGTGGTGAGTCTTCAAGTTGGATGACATTGTGGAGGCGGGGTCGGGAGTTGAGTTGTACGATGATACCAAAGTGAATTTTACTTGTTACACTGAAGGAGGAGGGATTGTTATAGAAGAAGGACTGCATAATAATATACAAGATGATTCAAAGTGGCCTGTAGTGTTCCGTGAAATAGCGTAGATTCAACTTAAGTATAGGGGCGGTATCGGAGGTACCTCGCTTCACGTCACAAGAGGTATCACTGAGAAGCGAACAAAAACGAAAAAAAAAAAGAGAATGTTTGAAAGGTTCAAGCCGGCCGAGTTACACACTCACTGCGTTGGAAACTTCGTTAGTATTACACGATAGCTGTGATATCTAAACTCTGTGAACCACATATTCGATAATCGCAGCACAAAAGTCTCATTTAAGGTAAGTCCTTGTCGCTAGGATCCTCAACGACGCAATTGGATTGAAAGTATGCGGGCAACTCCATTAGTGGTGAGAGATTGTGATCGCCTGTCCCTGAGTTGGTCCAGGTCAGTAACGAAAACTGGGTAGCGATTCCGACTCGACTCCTACCTTAGCAAGAGCACCAATACACTCCTTCACAGCATCCAATGACCAACTGCCCATGATGTTAATGGGAGGAAGTCCACACTTGAACAATGGGATCGAGGAAAGCAAGCCGCCTACCCAACGATTCCCGTCCTAGAGACCTTTCTTAGTAAATGTTCGGTAGGATCAGACTACCCGGTAACTTACCCAAACAGATGAATTCCTCAAACCAGACGTGAGATCAAGCAGCAATACGGAGAGCATCTAGGGGCGATGTTGAAGCCATGTTTGAGACGTAATTCTGTGTCAAGTCCATCAGTACTCCGAGAACTTGAAGCGAAGGGGGTATATACGTCGAAAAGAACTAGCATCCTTCCCCTTCGGAAGTCGCGGAAGCGCACGATGGCTATTTTCTCATTGTATTCGTCGTCGTAGTAACGCCCTGCCGGAAAGTCATTGAAAAGATCGGCAAGGAAGTCGGGGAACCCTCGTCAATCAACGTAATCCGAGAATGAAAGGTACTTTCGAAGTGGATATTCTTGACGCCCTTGATATCAGTAGGCGATCGACCTTCAGTTGGAGAAATGACGACCCCGATGCCCTATTGCATTGTCAGTGAAGGGGAAAAACATTTAAGTACGGAAGTTGATTGACCTTCAACACCTCTTGACAAACTTGCGTAACTTCACAAAAATCGCTGGGAGGTTCAACATGAAGGGTACCATCGTCTTTGATCTGCACAGCTGGTGGAAGGAACCCTATCCGGACAAGCTGAGAAATGCTCTAGATGACGATGGTAAGGACTCTAGGGAGAAGAACGAGGAGATTTCGTGACCTTACGTCGTCATTGAGGAGAAACAACCCCTCCAGCTGATTTGGCTGAAGGCTAAGTAAGAAGCCTGTTGTACCGACCAATGGCTTCGACGGGAGAAAGCATCTCCTTTAGGTCCTCCCAATCTGCTTGAACTTCCGCAAGTTAACTACTTCCTGGAGTGTTGTCCGAAGCGGAACCTATTTTCGAAGCCACTTTTGAGCATCTGGGTCTCCAGGTTTATCCCAGGCTTTGTCTGAAATGGTGACGATAGGGTTACGACGATAAACAAGACCTTGGTTGGCATGTAACACACCGTGATTAAGTTCAAGAATGTAATCAAAGTTCTCGTCGAACGGCCGGTCTTTGCACTCCTCTAACGATCCGTTGACAAGGGGATGAGCCAAACGTCGGGCACGAGAGTACTGAGTTCAGTCTCCTCTTCTAATAGAGCCACTCCCTGATGAGGCTCCGCGAACAGTGTGAAGTAACGCCATCCTCGCACAACAAGAAGACCCGGTTGTCGAACGCCGAAATCGTAGTATAGACTCTCCCATCCCACGACATGCTGAATCATCGGAGTACTTGGTAGTGTTGCAGCGCAACCAGATGGCGACCTTTTCATCGTTGAGCAGAGTTTTATCCAATGCCTAAACATTCGTGAGAGGTGAGAGTCCGAGCATGATGTAGGATACGCACAAAGTATGTGGTAAGGTCCTTTTAGATCGAAGAGAATTTGGTTGCAAGGCAATGGATAAGGAGAAATTCGGACGAAGTCATGGGGAAGGGGGATATAGTTGATTGAGAAACCTCGCCGTCATGACGTGGCGTGGATATCTTCGCCGTGGACCTCTTTAAGCGGTGTGTTTTTGAAGAGGGCGCCTTGGTTATTGGTAGACTCGAAGGACGTGAGGTAAAAGTCAGTTATAGCGGTGAACCGCACTCGGATATGGCTGAAGGATCGGATTCACTGAACGTGGCGTGGTGTTATAAGCGAACGTAGTATCAGATAGTAAGTACTTGCGAGAATGGGCACCCGTGTAACGATCATCTTAGTTGCTGTAGGTGTTGGTCGGGTAGAATGTGAGCGCGTGCACTGGAATTGATAACAGAGGTTTGGGAGCTTGTCCAAGTACTCGGGACTCAATAACCACGCACCACAACATCGATCCATCAACCTTTATTTCAACTTCTCTCCTTAGGTGTTCGTCGACCCACATGAACTTGCACTCCGACGCTCTTCGTACTTTTCCAGGCACTGGGACAGCTGAGGGGCCAGCGCATAGGCTGGATGGGGGAAAGGTGGGGCCACTCATTTATGTAACTTCAAGTTGATGCATAAGCGCCAATGCCTCATGGATAGATGCACGATGATCGATGATGGCGTGTCCAATACTCAAATCTTTCCTTCATTCATCCATCTTGCTGATATTTCAACAGGTTCTGGTTGGAAACGGCGATGTCTACTCTGCCTGGTTATGATCATGTGCCCAGCTCCACGCCCTGTTTAGACGGTACAGATTCAGCAGCGAAAGTAGCAAAGTCAACAAAAAGGACGGGTCCTAACTATGGTGTGCCCCCTCCCGAAAACTCGACTCCTGCTTCGATGGTCTAATTTACTCATGCAGTATACTACCGTCTCTACACCAAACTAGGTGCATTCGAATCAAACCACGCCCTCTACTACAACAACCGTTTCATTGGCCGCATTCCGTCAAAATTGTTTCCCCCGCCTCATACGGTGGCGTCTGTCAAGCGGTCCCTGTGCAAACTTGAGGACCTTTTGGAGCCAGACAAGGCGCTTATCTTCACACCGAACTCAAGCCCAGCACCCATAGAAGACTCTACCCGTTTCTCTCTTTATGCTCCTTCTGGGCCAGGCCTGTCTGAACAAGATCCGATCGCGTTGGTTGTCGAGTCGGAGAAGAGGACCGAGGAGGTCTCGCAGTCGGAGAAGCTCCCGGAATGCCCTGATGATACCGATATCCATTACGGCAAGTCTTGTTGACGTCTCCTACCCAAATAGTGCACTCAACAGCTTTGCAGTATACTATCGCGTTTACTCATCAGACGGAAAAGGAGAGAAAGAGGCAAAGACGTCCTTTGACGAAAGCGATATTTCGTTAGGACGCATCAACATCCTCTTCATCGCTCCCCCTCACACCGCTGAGTCTTTGAAAGCATGCATCGCCAAAGTGGAAGGCCTGGTCACGCCCGGTCATGCGCTCTACAAGGACATAGAACTCTTCCAAGATATGACTAGTGACGCTGCCATGAGCGACACCGATGTCATATCTTTCCAAGGTGACAGTTATCCAGGTAGCGATGAAGGCGATCCCGTAGCCCTTGTCAATGCAATCGCCAATACGGCAGCAGACCAAAAGGTTAAACCTACACTAGGTAAAGTTCTCAGTGAATAACCAGTGGACACTGAGGCAACAACTGTGCTCCTTCAGATGGACCAGATTCAAAATTCACGAGACGCGCTCGGTTAACTTATACTTGCAGCGAGTAACATTTCATGAGTTAATCTGATTCTCATTCTATATTCCACTGCAGAGTTCGCAGTCTTGTCATCCACCTGGCTATCAATAAACAAAGATGAGATTGTGCACACGGATGGAGCTATCGTTTCTATGCAGAGCCCCGTTAGCAGCCGTATTTCCTTCCTTTCCACTTTGCCACCAGCTTATTGACGCTTTGTCGGAACAGAGTTTTATCCAGGGTACATGGTGATTAACTCCAAGGGTGAAAAAGGCTGTGAGTTTCCAGTTTGCCTTTGGGTCACTAGGTGGTTGTTGATTTTCTTTGGCAGTTGTGTCACGGAGTGAGTGGTCTCCTCCATCTGTTGGAGTATTTGATATCCACTGTTTGCTAGCTTATCTTGTTTTTATTTGATTGGTGAACATCGGAGAGAGTGTATGCTGTCGGAATGGGATATGTCAGGACTTAGACTCAGAAGGGGTCGATGTACCGGTACCGTAGGTCTGTAACACAAGAAACGAGTAACTGATTCGATATGAAAGAAGAAGCAGACATTGCGCAAGTTCAGTCCTGTTGTAAAGTACTTAGTAGTCCAGAATGGATGTACAATTATAACATCGTCCTTGTCCCACCGCCCAATACTATCGCCTCCATCCTCAAATAAAGCGACGTTACCGCCGGTCTCGTTGTAACGGTTCGCGTCGTCCTCGCTACCAGGCAGCTGGTTTATATGAAGAGAGGGAATGAGGTTGGAATGAGGCGCGAAGGACATGAATGCCTACGGCCCGGCCCAACCCGACGCGAAACCATTTCTAATATACACCGTCGTGCTCTTCCAACGCCATATGACCTACAGAGTTTTGACGTTGAACGTTAGCGCTCAACGTTAAACGTTAAACGTTAAGCGCTAACCGCCAATCGCTCGTGATGGGTGCGTGACGAAGGCGTGCCCGATATCTCTTTCTTTCAATCGTCCATCTTGAATATTTTAATAGGTTCTAGTTGGAAATAGCGATGTCTACTCTGCCTGGTCGTGGTCATACGTCCAGCTCCACCCCCTCTTTAGACGGCAAAGGCGGTACAGATTCAGCTGCGAAAGTAGGAAAGTCAACGAAAAGGACGGGTCCTAGCTATGGTGCACCCTATCTCGAAAACTTGACTCTTGCTTCGATGGCCTAATTTACTCATGCAGTATACTACCGCCTATACACCAAACTAGGCGCATTCGAATCAAATCGCTCCCTCTACAACAACGACCATTTCATTGGTCGCATTCCATCGAAACTTTTCCCCCCTCCTCATACGGTGGCGTCTGTCAGGCGGACCTTATGCAAACTTGAGGGCCTCTCCGAGCCCGACAAGGCGCTTGTGTTCGCACCGCTCTCAAGCCCGGCACCAAAAGAAGACTCTGCCCGCCTCTCTCTCCATGCTCCTTCTGGGCCAGGCCTGTCTGAACAAGACCCGATCGCGCTGGTTGTCGAGTCAGAGAAGAGAACCAAGGACGTTAAACAGCCGGAGAAGCTCCCGGAATGCTCTGATGATACCGATATCCATTACTGCAAGTCTTGTCAACGTCTCCTACCTAAATAGTGCACTCATCAGAATTGCAGTGTACTATCGTGTTTACTCAGCAGAAGGAGAAGGAGATGAAGAAAAGGCAAAGACGTCCTTTGACGAAGGTGATGTGTCGTTAGGGCGCATCAATACCCTCTTCATTGCGCCCCCTCACACCGCTGGGTCTTTGAAAGCATGCATCGCCAAAGTGGAAGGCCTGGTCACGCCCGGTCATGCACTCTACAAGGACATGGAACTCTTCGAAGATATGACTAGTGACACTGCCATGGGTGACACCGATGTCATATGCTTTCAAGGTCACATTTATCCGGGTAGCGATGGAGGCGATCCCGTGGCCCTTGTCAATGCAACCGCTAATACGGCAGCAGACCAAAAGGCTGAACCTACTCAAGCTAAAGTTCTTAGTGAATATCCACTAGACACTGCGGCAACAAACCGTGCTCTTTCAGATGGTTCAGAATCAAAATTCACGAAACGCGCTCGGTTACTTAGTACTTTTGGTGAGTAACAGTTCCTGAGATAATCCGATTCCCATCCTATAGTATCATACCACAGGCTATGAAAAAGACAAACCCACCTGGCTAACAATAAACAGAGATGAGGTCGTTTACACGGATGGAATTATCCTTACCGTGACGCGCCCCTCTAACAACCGTATTTCTTTCCTTCTGCTTTGTCACCGGTTTGTTGACGCTTTGTCGGAACAGAGTCTGGTCCAGGATACATGGCGATTAATTCCAAGCGTGAAAAAGGCTGTGAGTCTCCAATTTGCCTTTGGGTTACTATGTGGTTACTGATTTTTTTTGGCAGTTGTGTGGCAGTGTGAGTGGTCTCCTTCCTCTGTTGGAGTATTTGATATCCACCGTTTGCTAGGGAATGTTGAATTTATTTGATTGGTGAACATCGGAGAGAGTGTATGCTTTCGGAATGGGATATGTCTGGACTTAGGCTCAGAAGGGGTCGATCTGGTACTGTAGATCTGTAACATAGGAAACAAGCAACTGATCATGCAAAACGAAGCAGACATCGGGCAACTTGCAATGGCCGATTATTGAAGCTTTTAAAAGTTCAGTCCGCTCAGAGATTCAAGTGAATCAATACATAAGGTATAAGTAACTATGTGCGATATACACAAACAAAACCCAAAACTCTCACATGCTCGCGCATTCATTTGTTCACATTCCTTGCCAGCCTAAGTCAAAAAGAGGTCATCAAAAGTCGTAAAGATCATAAAAGTCATGAACCTGTAAAAAGTTATCTCCCACCGAGGCCCAAAATCGACCATTCAAGCACCAAGCGCAAGGTCCACACACTACCTCCTGCTCCTCCTCCCCAACCAACTCCACATCCCAACCCCAGTCAACCTCTTCACAAGCACCTTCAACACAACAGCACACACGCCAATGCCCACGAGTACGAGGTAGCTCCCGCGTCCCCCTGTTGAGAGGCATAGATCCTGTCGGGCTTCCCAGTCGCGTCGGGGTCTTCTTTGAGGGGGGCTTGAGGAGGGGGTGGTAGTAGAAGAATTTGGGTTAGAGGAAGAACTTGGATCGGAAGAGGAGGGGGGGCAATAGCAAAAGAGGAACGAAGGCGTCTTGTCACCCAGCACACGAAAGGCGACAGACCGAAGAAGAGTAATGGGCCATGAATTCGAACCAAGTGCCGAAGTGGACGCGTTGAAACCACCAAGTTGAGTAGAACGCGTTTCCATTTATTCTTCAATACGCTTGGAGCGTTCTTCAAGCTCGGATCCTCTCTGATCAAGTGCACGTTCTCGCGAGTCAATTGCTTGCTCTAGTTCCGCGGCCCTCTCTTCCCTCTCTCATACCTCTCGCTCCCTCCGCTCAACCGCCGTCTCCCTCTCCTCATCTTTCTCCCTCCGACCAATCGCCTCCTCATGTCACCCCACAGCCTCCTCACGATACCCAACAGCCCTCTGCACCTCCCTAACCCTCTCATTAATTCCCTCAATCCTCTCCTGTCTAGCCACCAGTCCGAGCTCGCATTGGTCCAGCGCTTCTTGGCAGATTAAGAGTGCCATCCGGAGGGCGGTCACAACTGAGCTTGATTCGTTTGAGGCGAGATAGGGGGTGAGGTCTGAGTCGATGGGGGTGAGGAAGGTATCACCGTGACCAGGTTCTCTTGTTTCTGTTCGGCAGGTCCATGATGTCGAGGTGGGTCAAGGCCGAATACGGTGCATACGTCCAGTTTCCTCTCGTCTCCCTCGTTTCCTGCGTGTTTCTTCTACTTCTCGTTGACGCGAGACCAAGCAGCAATACGGAGGGAATCTAGGGGCGACATTGACGCCGTGTTTGAGATTAAATTCTGTGTAAAGTCCATCAGCACTCAGAAAACTTGAAGCGAAGGAGGTACATACGTCGAAAAGAACTACCATCCTTCCCCTTCGGAAGTCGCGGAAGTGTACGGTGGCTCATCATCTTCGCCATCGTGGTAACTGGAGGCAACGCCCTCCCGGGAAGCCCCAGAAAGATGGCAGCAAGAATGGGCATCGGACCCTCGTTAATCAACGTCAACCTGAAATGGTAGGTACATTCGAAGTGGATATTCTTGACGACCTCGATATCAGCAGGCCATCGACCTTCGATCCCGATGCCCTATTACATCGACAATGAATGGGGAAAAGTTTCGAGTATGGAAGTTGATTGACCTTCAACATGTCTGGACAAACTCGCACAACTTGACAAGAATCCCTGGGAGGTTCGACATGAAGGGTACCATTGTCTCTGATCTGGACAGCTGGCGCAAAGAACCCTAGCCGAACAAGGCGGGGAATGCTCTAGACGGCGATGGTAAGGACTCTAGGGAGAAGAATGAGGAGATTTCGTGAGCTTACGTCGTCATTGAGGAGGAACTTGAACCCCCCCAGATGGTTTTGGCTGAAGGCTAAGTAAGAAGCCTGTTGTACCGGCCAACGGCTTCAATGGGAGAAAGCATCTCCTTAGGTCCTCCCAATCTGCTTGAACTTCCACAAGTAGACCCTCAACTTGGAACTTCCTGGAGTATTGTGCGAAGGGGAACCCATTTGCACAGCCACTGTTGAGTATCTGGGTCTTCAAGTTTATCCCAGGCTTCGTCTGAAATGGCGACTATGAGGTTACGACGATAAAAAGACTTGGTTGGCATGAAACACACCGTGATTTGCAAGTAATGAAAGTGCTCGTCGAACGGCCGGTCATTGCCCTTACCGAACTATTCGTTAGCAAGGGATGAGCCAACCATCGGCACGAGAGTGTTGGGTTTAGTGACCTCTTCATCCCCCGAGGCTCCACGAATAGTGTGAAGTAACGCCATCTTCGCACAACAAGAAAACCCGGTTGTCGAACGCCGAAATCGTAGTATAGCCAGTCCCATCCCGTGACATGCTGAATTATAAGAATACTTGGTAGTGTTGCCGCGCAACCATGATGGCAAGCTTTTCATCGCTAAACAGAGTCTCATCCAATGCCTAAACATTCGTGAGAGGTGAGAGTCCGAGCATGAAGTAAGATACGCACATATGTAGTATTAAGATCGAAGAGCATTACATTGCAAGGCGATGGACAAGGAGAAATTCGGACTAAGTCAAGCCATATGGGAAGTGTAGACAGTTGGTATTGAGGAACCTCGCCTGTCATGACGTGGCGAAGACCTTTTCGCCGTGGACATCTTTAGGTGGTATGTTTGGGGAGGTAGTTGAAGTCAGATTTGAGTCAGATATAAAGTGGAGATAGCGGCGAACCGTACTCGGATACGGCTGAGGTTACTGTGGTATGGTGTTATAAGCGAACGTATTATCTGATAGTAAGTTCTTGCGAGAATGGGGACTATTGAGACCCGTGTAACGATCATCTTAGTTGCTGTAGGTGTTGGTCGGATAGTTGAATGAGCAGGCACTGGAATTGATAACACAGATTTGAGACTCGGAGTTTGTCGAGGTATTCGGGACCCATCAATAACGTACCATTCCACTTCTCTCCCCAGTCGACCCACATGAACTCGACTTCGACGCTCTTCGTACTTTTCCAGGCACCCAGGAAGTTGAGAGGTTGGGAGGCCAGTGCATGCGCTGGATGGGGGGAACTTCGGCGAAGCGACTCGTCCAACTTCTACGTGCTCTGGCAGCGAGGTGAAGCTTGATGCATAAGCGCCAATGCCTCGTGGATGGTGCATGCTGAGCGCTGAATGCGTGTACGTTAACACACTCTTTCAATCACATATTTCAAGATGTTCTGGTTGCCAGTGAAAACAGCGACGTCTACTCCGCCTGGTAATGAACATACGTCCAGTTCCACTTCCTCTTTAGATGGTAAAGGAGGTACAAATTCAGCAGCAAGCGTTGGAAAGTCAACGAAAGCTAGTTATGGTGCGCCCTATTCTGAAAACTCTACTGCTGGCTGCCAATTTACTCATGCAGTATATTATCGCCTGTACACCAAACTCGGTGCATTCGAATCAAATCGCCCCCTCTACAACAACGACCGTTTCATTGGTCGCATTCCAACGAAGTCTTTTGCCCCTCCTCATACGGTGGCATCTATCAGGCGGTCCCTGTGCAAACTTGAGGGCCTCTCTGAGCCCGACAAGGCGCTTGTCTTCACAGCGCCCTCAAGCTCGGCACCCAAAGAGGATTCTGCTCACCTCTCTCTTTATGCTCCTTCTGGGCCAGGTATGTCTGAACAAGATCCGATCATACTGGTTGTCGAATCGGAGAAGAGGACCAAGAACATTACGCTGTCGGAGAAGCTCCCGGAACGCGCTGATAATACTGATATCCACTACGGTATGTCTGGTCGACGTCTCCTACCTAAATAATGCACTTATCGGCTTTGCAGTGTACTATCGCCTTTACTTATCAGAAGGAGAAGGAGATGAAAAGGCAAAAACATCCTTCGACGAAAGTGATATTTCGTTAGGGCGCATCAACACCCTCTTTATTGCGCCCCCTCACACCGCTGGGTCTTTGAAAGCATGCATCGCCAAAGTGGAAGGCCTCGTCACGCCCGGTCATGCACTCTACAAGGACATGGAACTCTTCCAAGACATGACTAGTGACACTGCCATGAGCGACACCGATGTCATAGACTCATATCTTTCCAAGGTGACACTTATCCGGGTAGCGATGAAGACGGTCCTGTGGCCCTTGTCAATGCAACCGCCAATACACCAACGGACCAAAAGGCTAAACCTATTCTAGGTAAAGTTCTCACTGAATATCTACTAGACACTGCCATGGCAACAAACCGTGCTCTTTCAGATGGACCAAATTCAAAATTCGCGAAACGGGCTCGGTTAACTTATACTCACGGTGAGTAACAGTTCCTGAGATAATCCGATTCTCATCCTATAGTATCCCACTGCAGCCTACCCAGGATGCCAACCCACCTGGCTATCAATAAACAAAGATGAGATCGTTTACACGGACGGAGTTGTCGTCTCCGGGAAGTACCCCCGTTCCCACCGTATTTCTTTCCTTTTCCGCTTTGTCACTAGATTGCTGATGCTTTGTCGGAACAGAGTTTTGGCCGGGATACATGGTGATTAATTCCAAGGGTGAAAAAGGCTGTGAGTCTCCAATTTGCCTTGGGTTACTAGGTGGTTGTTGATTTTCTTTGGCAGTTATGGGAGCGTGTGAGTGGTCTCCTCCCTCTGTTGGAGTATTTGATATCTACCGTTTGCTAGGGAATATTGTATTTATTTGATTGGTGAACATCGGAGAGAGTGTATGCTTTCGGTATGGGATTTAAGCTTAGAAGGAGTAGATGTACCATTACCATAGATCTGTGGATATGTAACACAAGAAACGGGGAAACTGATTATGAAAAACAAAGCAGACATTGCAAGTTGCAACTGCCGACTGTAGACATTTTCAGAAGCTCAGTCCTACCCGAATCGATACATAAGGTATAAGCAACTATATCAGAGATATACACGACCAAAACCCACAACTCTCACACGCGCGCATTTATTTATTCAATTCCTCATTAGCGTCGGTCAAAAAAACATCCTCCAAAGTCATAAAGATCATAAAAGTCATAAACCTAGGGAAAGTTATCTCCACTGATGCCCAAAATGAACCTTCAAGCAGTCGACACTACCTCCTGCTCCTCCTCCCCAACCAACTCCACATCCCAACCCCAGTCAACCTCCTCACAAGCACCTTCAACACAACGGCACACACGCCAATGCCCACGAGTACGAGATAACTCCCCCGTCCACCTGTTGAGAGGTATAGATCCCGTCGGGCTTCCCAGTCGCGTCGGGGTCTTCTTTGAGGGGGGGTTGAGGCGGAGGAGGGGGTGGTAGTAGAAGATGTTGGATTGGAGGAAGGACTTGGGTCAGAAGAGGAGGGAGGGCCAGAGCAAAAGAGGAACGAAGACGTCTTGTCGCCCAACACACGAAAGACGACAGACCGAAGAAGGGTGATGGGCCAAGAATTCGAACCAAGTGCCGACGTGGACGCGTTGAGACCCCCAAGTTGAACAGAACGCATTTCCTTTTCTTCCTCAACCCGTTTAGAGCGTTCTTCAAGCTCGGATCCTCTCTGATCGAGTGCACGCTCTTGCTCGTCAAGTGCTTGCTCTAGTCCCGCGACCTTCTCTTCCCTCCGCTCAACCGCCTTCTCCCTCTCCTCCACCTCTTTCTCCCTCCGCCCAACCGCCTCCTCACGATACCCAACAGCCCTCTGCACCTCCCTAACCCTCTCATCCATTCCCTCAATCCTCTCCTGTCTAGCCGCCAGTCCGAGCTCACGTTGGTCTAGGGCTTCTTGGCGGGTTGTGAGTGTTGCGCGGAGGGTGGTGAGGTCGTGTTCTGTCGAGTTTGAGATGACTTGTTCTGTTGTGTCTGAGTGGGAGTCCAGGGAAAAGTGCGGGTCCAGATCCAGAGCTGAACGATCATCGACATCTCCAGATCCTAATTTTGATGCTCGTTGCCCACCACGAGGTGGGTCAAGATCGAATACGCTCCACAAGTCTGGTTTCCTCTCGTCTCCCGCGTCTTCCATTTCCCTCACGTTTGGTTCCTCTTCTTCGCCTTTCGTGCCCTCTTGAGCCTTCCCCTTCCCTTCCACTCTTTCTTCGGCATTCTCCTTCCCCCTCCCTTCGGCTTTCCCTTTCCCTTTCTCTTCGTGTTCGTCTTTCTCCTTGATAGATTTACCCCCCTCACCAACACCACCAACCTTCGCACGAACCCTCCTCCCCCTCCCCGTCCTAACAACGCCACTTCCTCCAATTCCATTCGTACTTCCCCCAACACCAGCTCCAACACGCTTAACAGTCTCACCCAACTCCAACTCCCACGCCTCCGCTCCTGATATTGGGTGTGCAGGAGAGTGGGAGAGGAGGAGGTCCACCATGCTTGGTTCGTCCCCACCGTCTTCGGATAATTGTGATGGAGCGGTGTCGTAGCCTCCTTCCGTTTCCGTTTCAGGCTCAGTCTGCGTGTCAGGACCAGCACCGTCATCAGACGGAGGAGGAACATCATCACCAGAAGTGTCCCTCGGTACGTCATAAAACCCAACCAACCCAACTCCAACGCCAGGCCGTGGCCTAGGATGGTGTATAACAGACCCAGAATCAGTCACCGTCGTCGCAACGCCCTCCCTCTTCCTTTCCCCACCCACACCAGAAACAGGGGGGTCTACGAGAAGTTGCTGTCCGTTATGTGGCGGGAGAGGAAGGGGACGCGCGTGTTGTTGCCCTGGACCGCCTACCCCCAACGGGATTGGAATGGCACCGAATGGTGGAGGTACGGGACCTGAAGACCCCGTTGGGAGGGAAGATAAAGGGAGAGGTGCATAGCGGTATCCAAGCTCGTACAGTCCTGCTGCGTCCATTGAAATTGAAGCTGGAGCGAATGGTGACCCCGTAGAAATGAATGGAGAGCGCGAGCCGGAGCCGGTGTGTACGGGCGTAAGTAGGGGCGGGTAAGGTAGGAGACGAGCTTGGTGGGGCGATTTGATGGTTTCTTCTCCTTCCGTTCGTGTATCCGACCCTTCTTTCGTATTCGCACCACGGCCAGCACCGGGGCTAGGGGCAGAAGCAGAAAACCCAGTACCAGGGCTAGGAGCAGAGAAGGAGAATAAATCATGTACTGTCCCCCGCGAGGGAAGAGCGCGTTGAGTCTTGTTGGGTGAATGCGAATAGGACGCGGAATGTTGTTGTTCTTTAGAAGGAGAATAAGCCGTGGGATGTCGTTGGTTCTTATTCGGCGAATTAGACCTCCTTCCTCCTTTCTCCTGATCGTCGTCGTCGTCCTCTGAGCTTGAAGACCGTTCGAGGGAGGCTATCATGCCTTTAACTCTTCCATTGCCGTTGGAAGTAGAATCGAAGCTGACGTTCCTGCTCCTCCCCACATCAACGTTGGGAGAGTTGGAAGAGAAATCGTCATTTTGTGGAGAATTAAGGGGGAAGCTATGGCTCGATTCGAACCCCCATATCCGGCCTTGTAGGATGTTTTGACGCAGGGAGCGAGAGGCGGAGAGGAGGATAGGGTGGTGGGTTTTTGGTAGTTCGGACCTTTGATTCAATCCAATTATTAGCACTAGGTAGAAATAAAAACAAAAAAGAGAAAAGAACACGTACCGCTCCAAATCACCCTCGTTCAACCTTAAAAACGTCTTCCCCGTTATCTGTTTCTCCTTGACGAACGCAGTAATATCACGCGTCACTTGGTCCGGAATCTCCCCAGCACCAGCTCCACGGAGTGTGGAGGAAAGGTAGGTCGATAGGTGTGTTGGTGACCATGTTTTGGGGTCTTCTGGTAACTCGAGGGTGGGTATGGTAGACGAAGGAAGGGTATCAGCGCGTTTTGTCCTTTGACGCATGCGCGGGGTATCGTCCTCTTCATCTTCACCCCCATTACCAGACGGGGGTGAAGGAGACGGAGACCTCGAAGGCGGCACCGGCAGAGACCTAGGTTCCTCGGACGTCAAGCTCCTACTATACCTATGCCTGTTCTCCCTAGGAGGCTTATATTTCGTCGGAGACGCCTGACCACTCGGCGAAGGCGTAGACGGGACATAGTGGTGCTGTGTGAGTGTGGTACTATGGGCTTGGTGGTGCGGTGAAGAGGAAGAGCGGGAAAGGACGCCTGTGGATGTTGTTTTTATGGCGTAGGGGTGTGCGTTTGATGAGGGTTTGGGGATGGCGATGAAAGTAGGGTCCTTTGTGGGTGAGCTGGTGCGGGGGAATGAAAAGGTGGATATGGAGGATGTGCGAGATCGACTCGGAGGTGGTTGTGAATCTGATGTCAATGCCATGGCTTTGACTTGCAATTGATTCCAGTTCAAATTGTTGGGATCGACGAAGCTGGAGGTTGCACAACGCCTGTCACGGGGGTCACATCGTTGAGCCATGCCGTGACGTCAACAACTTGTCTTGAACCTGTCAACGACCTCCCTGACTGGAGAGGCGCCTGTGTGCCTGTCTAGATAACGACCATCGAATGGCCCGCCACGTTGAACAACCATTCATTTTTATGGAAATCATTACGCGTCATTCGCGCACTCTAAATTTTGGCATTCGTGGCACCATCGAAACCGCGAACTTCAATATCTCGCGCCGTTGACGGAATAGATTATGATTGCTCCTTTTCAAATGGACGGGCAAGTGGCTGAAAGATTTCACGAACACGTAAGTTTTTTCCCTCATTTTTCTTCCTTTGTATATTTACGTGCACGCTATCTCGAAGTTACCAGGCACGTATAATACCCAGAACTTACTGTGGAACTCAGGAACTACCAGTCTCCTCCCGACACCCCACGCCGGCTGAACAATTTACAAGTCAGAGTTCGCCAACTCCACATCACCCACCCACGCGTCGCGTTGTAAGCGGCCTACTTTCTTGCATTTGCGCAGTCCCGGATCCTCTGAGTTCCAGAATCTTACTGGAATTTTGAAGACCAACCACAGGGCCGGTCCAGTCCCCGTCACCCATAGCTCTTTATTAACCAGTCCCTTCTACGCTTCCTCCCAACCACTCAATATTGTCCTTTTAACCAAAGTAGGTATCGCTCACCCAACTCAATAGTCGCGTCGTATCGTTCATCCAGAAGACGATGTGTAACTTATCCAGGCCCAAACTTAAACTCGCTGTGGGGGGAATTAACTAAAGAAACGCCTCCGACTCACGAATCACGATTTGCAACTCGAAGGTGACATTGGCGATTCCAAACCGTGACGTGCTCCTCCCTTTTGGGTTCCACGAGCTTGACCCCGTCTGTAAATGCTCTCCCCGGTCAGGCCGAAAATTTAACAGAGCATCTACGCAGGCACCATGCACATACCCTGGCCAAATATCAAAAAGCATCTATGCACGCTTCGAGCATATATACATGAATACACTGCTAACGTTTAGCACACTTCCATTTCAATTTGAGTGGTTGTTCAGCGCGTAGAACAAACGTATGTCCATTCCTCGGAAGACTCGAGAATCGCGATTCAGCCTTTTTTTGTTTTTTCGAACTTCAGGATGCCCGCTCCATTCTCGGATCTTCAAACTCCCCATGCATACTTGTACATAGTATGGTATAACTGGGCGAATATGTTTCTTCCACACAGCACACCCAAAGCAACAGTCCTCTACATAACCAAAACAAGGAAACGCGGGACTTCGTTATCCCAGATCACTTATTGAAATCGAACTGCCAGTACTTACTAAGTACAACTAGCATAGATACGTATATAACTTGCTACTAGTGCGAGTAACCCGATTCATTTTCCCCGTCGTTCTTGCAGGCATGCTATCCTGTAAGACCAAGATCCAATTTCACTACTTACGCGTACGCGTACCCCCCTCTGAATCCGATCAACGGTTCTCAACAACACCATCATTCGTTCGGGTGTCCGCTAAGGATTCCCGCATCACTTCCGAAAATACGTCCATGAGTGGCGTCGCTCTGTCCCTGAGGTGGTTGAAGTGAGGGACGAAAACAAGGGACCGGCTTGACCCTTACCTGAAAGAGAGGAGTCCCATGTCGTTCAGTTCACACTTGAGCAGTGAAATCAAGGAAAGAAGGCAGCTTACAAACGGGAACAAGGACCGACTTGACCCTTAGGCGAACTAGAGGAACGTACTCGTTTCTTTGTGGTGTCCAATGGAGTGCTACCCATGATGTTAAGATGGATCCACACCTGAGCAATGGGATCGAAGAAGGAAGGCGGCCTACTCGCTCGGCATCGCCATAAACCACCACTCTTAGTGAACTTCCGGTGGGATGAGAATAACTGGCGACTGACCCCAAACAGACAGGATGAGTTTCCTCAAACAAGACGTGAGACCAAGCAGCGATACGGAGGGCTTCCAAGGGCCACGTTGGAACCATGATTCGAGACGTACTTCTGTGTATGAGGCCCATTAGTACTTATGGAAGGTAATCCAAGGGGCAGGGCACGTACATCGAAGAGAGCCAGTATCGCCCGGATCCGTTTGATCAGCAACCTCTGAGTGGTCTTCATCATCGTGGTAGCAGCTTGAGACACCGTTCCGCCGAAAAGGAAAGATGACTAGCGGCAAGGATATGGGGAGGATCCTCATAAATCAACGTGAACAGGGAGGAAGGTACAGCCGAAGTGTATGTCCTTGACACTCTCGACATCGATAGGGGTCTGACATTCAACGATTCTGACGCCCTGTTGCAATGTCGTTGGAGGAGGGAAAGATTCGCATACAGAAGTTGATTGACCTTGAATGTGTCGCGTGACACGACCACAAGGATCCCCCTCAATGCTTCACATTGAGGGACCCCCCCCCCGCCTTGATCTGGAGGGCTGGTGGAAGACGAGGGGGAAAAGACTCTGGACGAGGATGGTAAGAACCCAAAGGGAAAGCACGAGGAGACTTCCTGAGCTTACGTGGTCGTTGTAAAAAAACAATCCCTCTAGCTGATTTGTCCTAAGGCTAAATAAGAAGCCTGTTGTACTAGCGAACGATAGGAAAACCTGTCTTCTTGAGTGCCTCCCAATCTGCTTGACGGAACTTTGGCAAGTAAACCCTCAACTTGTATCGATATCGGAACTTCTTGGAGCACTGCATGGGGCAGAGCGCAACTCATTTGCGAAATCGCTTCCGAGTGTCTGCGTCTTCAAGTTCATCCCAGGCTTCGTCTAGAGTTGGGTTAGGTCAATCAAAAAGATTTCGTTGGTAGCGTACCATGATTTGCCAGTTGACATTGAAGGTGCTTGCGGAGGTCATTAAGGTGCTCGTTGGACAACTAGTCTTTCGTTTTTTCAACGATCCGTTGTGCCTGGTAACGAATAACTAAGAAATGAGCCAAAAATCGGGTACAAAGGTAAGTTTCGTGACCTCTTGTAGCGGAGCCACTCCTTGAGGGTCCGAAAACAGGGTGATGTAACCCCATCCTTGCATAACAAGAAGTCAGTTGTCGAATGCCGGAATCGTATTATCGGCTGCCCCATCCTGCGACCCCTTGGGTTATCCGAGTAAAATTTGCAGTTGCAGCCTACCGAAATGGCGAGATTTTGATCATCGAGCAGTCTCATTCAACGCCTAGGCATCCGGGTGGAGTGATACTCCGAGCATGATGAAAGATACGCACGTATGGTCCTTCAGGATCGGGGGAACCTTATTAGAAGGGATTGGATGAGGGAATTCGGACGAAGAAGCCGGTATACGGATACCATTGAGACTGATCAGAAAGCTTGTGGTGGCTCGTGACTCCGAAATGTGAAAACTTCACAGTCGTGACGTGGCGGAGACATTTTCATCGTGGACCTGTTCAGATGGATAGTTTGGAAGCGGCGCCCACTATCCATTGGTAGACCATAAAGACGTGAACTGGGAACGGAGACATTAGGCACCAGTTTGTCAATAGAAATCCATACGCACTGGCAGGCCCCTAAGTACAATTCCTCAAGAAATATATCGCTGTTGCTTTTGGAGCTCTGATGCTTACGGTCCTAGACTGGCATTGTTGAAGACGGCGGACGTGGCTGGGTCCCTAAAGAGGTCCTCCACCGCTGTAAGTACATGTAATCTTCCGCCAGGAGAGAACGACGCCGCAGAGGCCTTCAACTTTCAGACGAGAACGCCGGCCAAGCCCTAGCATATATAGTGTTCAACTAAAATTGCGGAGATGACGAGGATTCGACGCACCAAGATACAGAAACCACGGGTTCCGTCGTCGCCCTCTCTGATACCCAGGTTTCAAGATCTGTTGAGGGTTTTTGGTGAATTACACGGGCGTACGCTCATCTGCCGATCTACGGCAAGGGGAGAATTGGAGCTTCGAGTGGACGTAATCCAGAGCGTGGGTAGTGTACCCTGCAGAAGAGATATGAGACTATCCGCACAGCCAGCGTTTCAATTGAAGCCAACGGACTAATCACAGAGGCTTACCAATGACAGGCCCAAAGCCACCTACCCTTTAGGCGTCCTAGCACTTGATTACACGATTCGGGCTTTTTCACTTGTATGAGGAAGCACTACACATGCTGTGTCTTGACGGAGTGTTGATCGAACCACCATATCCATTGGTTAAGTTCACGATTGAGTGCAAGTCCGAAAAAGGGAGGAGGGTGTTGTTTACTTCAAAACCATCAAACAAACAAACCACACGTTTCCTTCTGGGCGCCTAGCAAACTTGCTTCTAACCTTCATCCCGCAGAATCGAAACGATGAATACAACTTCGAACACGAACACTGATCCTACGTTAGTCCCTCTATTCCTGTTCCACCTTACATCTTCGCCAACATTTGACAACGTATTCCAGTGTTGCGTCGTCTGATCCCATGATCGTGATCGAAATCAAAGGCAAGATGGTCTGCCAACTCGGATGGGCCTTGACTGAATCGCCGCACCGCGTTATAGATATAAAAGTCAACAATATACCTCAAGGCCCGCTTCGTCAACACAAGCATTATATTCAGTTCACCGTTGGTGAGGATACCCAGGAAACGGGAAAGAGCGACTTGTCGGCAGATCCCGTTTGGTCAGAGATTCTTTCATTGTGTGTATTATTTCCTTCACTTTATGTTGTGTTGAAATTCTTATTGCCACCAAGCAATACCTCACAATCATCCAACCTAATCTGTCGGGTTTACAAGACTCCCCGTCGGATTGACCGGGCCCTTTCTCGTGGTAATGAACTTATAGGGGTAATGGAAGAAGAAATTCTCTTGCTGCTCAGTGGAGCTTCCTTTAGAGGTTTGTTTTTGTCTTGTTGTCGTAATCATTGATTCTTAAATTTCCTGTTTAATATCTAGAAATTATTCAGCCTTTGAATAAGCTTAGTGACCCAGACTTGCCATTGGGAAACACCACCATCCAGTTCTCTATATCCACATTGGAACATAACTTTCCGGTCTTGAGCCCAGTTGTAAGAGGTTTTTGTTTTCTTTGTAAAAATTATCTAACAGCCTTGAAGCTCCTTATGCCTGCTGATCCCATGACTCAAGCTATCTTGGATATCAGTCCTGCTTTAGAATTGGCTGAAGATGCTCATATGAAGATGCAATCTGGCCCTCAGCAGACTGCTGATGCTCTTAAAATTGGTGTTGATATAGTTTCCTCAGACTCTTTTTCTACCAACTATGGGTTGCTGGTTGAGCATGTTCAAGCTTTTATTGGAATTGCAGACAAGTTATCAGAGGTCAGCTGTCAATATTTCTTACATTATATGATCTCAATTATTAATCTCAACATAGTTTCACCCATATGTCAAGGCTGCATGGGGTATACTGTCTGCAATTCCCAAGGTTTGTCAAATGGTGAAGTGATCTTTCATTTATTGAATCTTATAAATTTGTTAGACTATTTTGCACCAGATCGAACGTGATGGTAAAATCACTGAACTTGTTCAAGATATGCAAGCCCTGTATGCATTCCTCAAAGGGACAGATCCATCTAAGTATGATGGGCCCCAGAAGAAGATTGTCATGTCTTTAGCCCAGCAAACTATAGAATGTGCCTACTTCATTCGCCAATATGCTAGTGATCCCAACTTTTGTAAGTCTTATTTTATCAAGTTATGTTGATTCTTGTTCATTTGTCTTCTTATAGTGAAGCGGGCTGGAAAGAATTTGATCTCAGATACAGACCAGAAAATTCAAGACTTTCAGGTTAAATTCAAGAAACTGAGATCAGCTTTTAATGACCATGCTGTTTGTGATACTCAACTTGTAGTCCTCCAAATTTTCAACACAGTGGAAAAACTGGGTAAATTATATTATATTCTTGAAATACTGCAATTAATGATGAATTTTAGTTACAGATGTAGATCTCAAGTACATGCATTATGCTGACAATGCTCGGTTTGATTCTGACAAGCAGTGCCTTCCTGGAACTCGTGTAGCTGTGCTTGATGAACTAATGGACTGGATAAATAGCCCAGATGGTGAGAACACACCACAGGTGCTCCTCTTCAGTGCTGCTGCAGGTTTTGGAAAGTCAGCCATTGCTCACACAATTGCTCAGTATTTCTATAATCTGGGTCGTCTGGGGTCTTCATACTGTTTTGATCGAGCTGATCAGTCAAAACGAAGCATAAAATATCTACTTAGCACTATCTCTCGGGATCTTTCTGATTTGGATCCTGGCTGGAAATCTGCTCTATGTGCTGTTGTTACTGGAGATCGTTCTTTGTGCACTACCTTGGCAATGAAAGAGCAGTTTGACAACTTCATTGTAAAGCCTGCTGCAGCTTTGACTACTGTTGGGCCTATTGTTATTGTAATTGATGCTCTGGATGAGAGTGGTAGTTATTTTGAAAGAAAACCACTTCTGGATATGCTTATTGAAAGGGCTGTGGAGTTGCCTAAAAATTTTCGGATTCTGATAACCACACGTCCTGAGCTTGATGTTACTGAGACTTTTCACTTGGTACACCAATGTCCATATATCAAACACAAACATGTTGATGCTGCAGAAATGAAGAATCAGCTTAGTGAGCTTGATCTTTCTCTGTACATTAAATCTAAGCTATCAAACATTTCTGGGCTTGAAGCCAGATGGCCAAATGGTGAATGGTGCAGTCTGCTTGTCAAACATTCAGAAGGTCTCTTTCAATGGGCAGCTGTTACATGTCATTATATTATGGATCCATATGGAGGCAAGCTTCCATATGAGCGTCTTGAATCTTCTCTTGACACAAGACATGGCTTAGATAATCTCTATCATGGAGTTCTCAACCAAGCTTTTCAAAAAGATGATTTCAAGGTCATGAACAGATACAAATCTGTCATAGGAAGAATTTTAACAGCAAAAGAACCACTACCTTTATCAACTTTGTCGAAAATGCATGTAAACAATCCACTATGGATGGATGAGATTAGAGCAATAATTGGGCCGTTGGGTTGCTTGCTTTCTGGTATCAATAGGAATGACATTGCTATCAAGCCATTACACAGTTCCTTTCGTGACTACCTGACATGCCATTCACGAAGTGGGGAATTCTTTATCAGTATTTATGATGCTGAGAAAGAATTTTCTGTTACCACTCTACATATACTTAGAACAGAGCTTCAATTTAACATATGTCAACTGCCTACATCATATAAAGCAAATGATGATCCAGAAATCAATCTACTGCAACGTGTTAAAGACACAGTGTCATCCCAACTGATATATTCATGCTGTTTCTTTGCAGCCCATCTATTGTGGGTGACATCTAGTAGTGAAATTATGAAAAATCTCCACTTCTTTCTACATAATCAATTTCTCTATTGGTTAGAAGTGTTGAGTGTTACAAGTAAAGTAAATATTGCAAATGGCATACTTTCTTCATTATTAAACTGGGAAAAGGTGCAGTTCCTCTGTTAATGCCTCTATAGATTGTCTAACTTATTTGCAGACAGATGTGAATGCTAGATTAATTATTGAGGATGCTATGAAATTTGTCACCACTTTTTTTCAGCCTATAGCTCATAGTGCACCTCATATATATATATCTGCTCTGCCCATGTCACCAAGCACTTCTCTGATTGCAAAAATGTATTGTTGCCACTTTACTCAGGTAGTCTCTGTGACAAGAGGGAAACAGAAATCATGGCCATCCATCAGCAGAATTTTTCAAGGCCATGTTGGAGAAGTTACATCTGTTGCATTCTCACCTGATGGAAAATACATTATTTCAGGGTCATGTGACAGAACTGTCAGATTATGGGATGTACAAAGGGGAAAGCTTGCCTTAGATGTATTTAAAGGCCACAAAGGGGTTGTCAAATCTGTTGCATTCTCATCTGATGGAAAATATATCATTTCAGGGTCAATTGACAAGACTATCAGAATGTGGGATGCACAGACAGGAAAGCTTGTTTCAGATCCATTTGAATGCAAACACGCTGTCTTCTCTGTGGCATTCTCATCTGATGGAAAATACATTGTTTCAGGGTCACGTGACAAAACTATCAGAATATGGGCTACACAGACAGGAAAGCTTGTCTCAGATCCATTTGAAGGGCACACAGGTTCTGTCACCTCTGTTGCATTCTCACCTGATGGAAAATACATAGTTTCAGGGTCAGATGATATGACTATCAGAATGTGGGATGCACAGACAGGAAAGCTTGTCT
>KN838696.1:81646-95413 GCA_000827195.1 Laccaria amethystina LaAM-08-1
GTGTCCTCTGTTGCATTCTCACCTGATGGAAAATACATTGTTTCAGGGTCAGATGACAAGACTATCAGAATGTGGGATGTACAAATGGGAAAGCTCATCTCAGATCCATTTGAAGGTCACTCCCATGTCACCTCTGTTGTATTCTCACCTCATGGAAAAAACATTATTTCAGAATTAAACAATGACATCAATCAAATTTGCGAGAATGGTTCTGATGTAAATGGTCAGTTTCCACCCATTTCAATAATATAATGTATCATTATCATTACATTTTTAGATCCTTCTATTCTTAACCATTCCCATCTTACACCCACTGGATGGCTCTGCACACATACAGGGGATCTATTACTTTGGATACCACCTTGGCACCAATCAGGCCTTCAATGGCAACCAAGACAACAACTTGTCATTGCAACATATACTACAAAGCTTGTTTTTGATGGGTCTGTATCTGGACATGACTGGCACTTGTGCAAGATTTTTCAATAGGTTTCCAGTGTTTTACAAATTTAGCTACAGTTAGTGTGGCCATTAGCTTGTATCTAACCTTGCTTCTTCATCTATCTATATTTCAATTGTATGCAGAGCTTGAGTTTCCAATCAGATGTACTACATACAGTTATGCTCCAGCTATTTTTACACCAAATTAAAATCCATATAGAAAGTTTCAGTCCTATTGTCTGTCAATAAATCTGAGATTTTGAGCTTGCTGTTTCTCAACTAAATGTTACTCAATTACCATAAATATTTACCAGCCTGTACGTATTATGTACAACTCATAGGAAAGTTTTGTTTTATAAAACAGTACAATTGCAGACAGACAAAGTTGACAAAAAAAATAACCTTTTATTGATACCTCCAGAAACCATTGGGATCAATAGAAACACACTTAATGGACTTCCTGGCCAACTTTCAACTCACTCTATCAAGCTGATTGATTTTAAATTACCATTTAAGGAATTTGTACCTAAAAATAATGGCCAGACTAGTGTTTTAAGGTCTGGTTTTTGCCCCAACAATGGGCAACCATGGACTGCAACTGGCCTAGGACCAACCCAGATATTAGGGGAATTGGACTGGACCACCTAGGACTGGTCTTTTGCAGTCCATGCAACCAAAAAAGACTGGTTCAGCTGGTTTTTAGTGTAAAATTCGTTGTACCAATATAAACCATCTGTATCTCTACTATCATTACTGTGAAAATTAAACGAGGTATATAACACGGTAAAGCCTGTAAATACCCGTTGTTCAAACCAAATTTTAAGAGATTTGATGAAGATCTGACATAGCTATGACCAAAACTGAATTACATCTGCCAAAGACTCAGGCAAAATGTAATGTGACAACCATCAAGTATGTGATGCATGCCTATATTGATGGTTGATGGGAATATTCCCCTACCTAAAATCCCCATATCCAAAAATAGAATGAAAGAAAAAGATTAAATATGAGTGAGTTATAACCAAAGTCATTTGGGTACAAGTTTGACAAAAAAACATCTGTCAAAAAAAAGGGTATTTAGTCATATCTTTCTCAATTACTGGCTGTTTTTCAAATTAAGGGTGATAATTATGGCTACAAGGGTGTGTAATGCACGTGACATTTAACCAGCTGCAACCAATGAGAAGCTTGGTACATGTGGGATGAGGATTGTGTGATGTGCGAACACTGAATTGATGTGTGAACACCAAACAACAACACAATCACACTCACAAACACTTTAAACACACTATCACCCACAGTATGTGCACAAATTCTTCGAGTTCAGGGATCTCAAGGTATTAGGAAATACCCAAATGTTTTGCCTAGTAGAATTTCACTTTATTGACTGTTTTTACAAATTTTTGTAGTATAAAATTGCAAATATTGGCCCTAAGGCTTTGAAAACAACTTGGTAAATTGGGATGTGATTGATAATGTTTTAATAGCAGTGATATAATGGACTTATGTATCTGTCTACCTTGTCTTGACTTGCTCTTCATATTTTTTAACAGCCTTTCTTACAGGGTATTCAGAAAACCTTGGGATTTTTAAAAATAAATTGACATTGTACCTAATATAGTAATTATTGATTTCGATGTCAAGGTGCTGTCAGACCGCTCTTTCCCTGCTGTATCATTCTTCCCTGCACCATTCATGGCCCCCAAAAGACAACAGGCCATTGCTGCTGTGCCCCCTGTCGCCGTTCAGGATGATGAGGACAATATCTACATGCTTGGACCTCCTAATTGTGACATTAGCACCAGTGATCAGCCTACCACCATCTCCAACATGGTCATCGAAGTAATGGCTGAATGTCCTGCTGCCGGTACGTCCTGATAAATACTGGGTAATGGCAAGGCTGATTTATTTCACAAAGTCAGCAAGTTTAGAGTCAGCAACCCCGAGATCCTTGAAAAGGCCGCAAAGGAACATGAACGGAAAGCCAAGGCGGTGGTGTGAAAGAACCAGCCTCAAGCTCAGAAAAGAGGAGCACCAGGCGTATTGAGTAACACTGCATCTGACTCAGAAGAAGGAGAGAACAAAGAGAGAGACGGGAAGAATAAGAAGAAGAAAAGCAACACTGAAGGTGCAAACCCAAGCCTGTACCCTCTCAAATAAGCTGACTACTTGCTGTTTGTTTTTCAGATACCTCAGTGGAGGCCAACGATGGGGAAGACAACCCCACTGCCATCGATTTGACACTCTATGTTTATGTTGAGAAACCCTTGATTCCACAACTGAAGGGAAAACCTTCAGAGAGCGACAAATATATTCAGAAGGGCCCCTTCAAGAACAAAGCAATGGACACCTATTCCAAGTTTCTAGTCAGCATCTCAGCGGTGCTGCCTTGCCCAGTTCTCAATATTGTTGAGGCAAAGATAACATGGAAGTGTCAAACACCTCAGAACTCACCTTCGTTGCCTCTGGGAGGAGAAACTGGCTATTACACAATGATTGAGGCTCTGCAGGTGAAAAGGGCTGGTTGACGAGTAGGTATAATAATGATGCCACCACCTGTCAAGCCAGCGGAAAGACCTGTACATTTTCTCTGTGCTCTTTTGCCATAATCTAAAGACGTCCATTCCGTTTACAGCCCTGGGATATTGAGAATATGGAGAAGGTGCCTGAGAAGACCTTTGACTATGGTGAATTGGATGCTCACATGGGCACCACTGACGATGCCATTGCTCAACAACAGGTTAGTCCTTCGCTTATATACCTACTAAGCTCACCTTCCCTCACATGGAATTGCTAGACTCATTTCAATCAAGTTGTTGGCCTGATGGTAACAGAGCTAAAGGGAAAGTATCCAATCAGAAACCATCCCCTCTTTCCCAGAACGTGCATTTATACTGATCTGTCAACTAAATGGAATTGGGACCTGACTGAGATACACCTCAATGTCTGGGCCTCACATATAGTTTGATGATTTGTTTTCAAACAGAGGAATCATTAGCTGACATAGATTTAGGCCACAATCAAGTGACACTCGATCGTCCTCCTGAATCAAAACATTTTGACAGGGTGGCCTGTATAATGCCCTCAAGGAATGTGTATGCAGAAGCGCCAACTCCCGTTATTGTAACTCCTGTTGTTGCTCTTCCTGCCCCCGTGGCTGCACTGCCTTCTACCTCTTCCAGCATTATGGAACTCATGATACTCAGCATGTTACAGCAACAACAGGCGATGATGGCTAACAAGCTCCTGCTGGTGGTCCCCACAACTGTACCTGAGCCTCTTGAGGCTGCCCCTGCTCCCGCTATCGCTTCTGGATCATTGACTATACCTGATGTTTCTCTTGAAGATTTTTGTGTTCAGTATCATGTGGATGAGTGAGATAAATTGCGTCTCAAGAACATGGAGTTTTGACCTGGCGACAACTTGGATGATCTTGGAATGACAGAGTGGAAAGAAGCTGGATTCCTCTCACTGTCCTGGTCTCATATCAAATCAAAAAATCAAGACTTTTTACACGATGTCAAACTAGGCTTATGGAAGGAGTCAGATGCGATGCAGTGAGTTGTTTAGACTGTAATTTCTCTACGTTTTTTGTACATCAGTCTGTCAAGTCAAGGGTACCATTACTGAATGCATGTAATTACAATTTCTATCCTGCGTCGTCAACTATGTAACCTGCATGATGAAACCAATGAGTTGCCATTTACGCCGTTATGCATCCAATTGAGTCAAGTAACGCGAATATGGGGTCTTCAATGTCGTCAAGTGTTGCTCCACATCATTTCAGGTAAGCTTTCCACATACTGAATGACTCTTCAATTGGACTAAGGTCAGGAGAGTAAGGCAGAAGGTATAAAAGTATTATATCTACCATCAAGTAGATTTCAAACCAGAGAGTAAGAGTGTTGAAAAAGCCTACATAATGTGTTGAGCTCAGTGTGATGAATTCGACAGTTATCCATCACCAAGACACTATGCTCATCCGGGAATGGCCTCATGACAGGAATCTGAGGGGTGCCAAGTGTTGGCTGTTAGCTCTAGACTTCACAGGGATCACAAGGAATAAGAAACATGCCACATCCTCGACGATAAAGTCAAAGACTTCGAAGGCATCGAGAGATCCAGGTATAACATGTGTCGCAAGATATCCAGCATTGCTCATTGCAGCAACAAGAGAGTATTGTTGGCCTTGGATGAATGGAGTTGTGAGGGTGGCATCTTGTCCTATGGGTGCACATCCATAGCGACATGCATATGTATGTTCATTTTTGCTCGATTTGTTGATAACCACAAATTCATCGCCAGGTCTGGAGAAATTGTGCTGTATACAGTGTAAGAACTTGGCGCGACGTGCCTCATCACGTTCACTTGCAATTTTGTGAAGCACTTTCCAAGTTAGTCCAGCCCTGACGAGAGTTTCTTGGAGAGCAGAGACAGAAATTGCAACATCGTGATGGATTGCGAGAACCCATTGCAGTTTGTCCAGATAAGCATCCGAATTTTGAGCATAAATGTCCTTTATTACACTTATTGCAGCCATGCCTATGATTATAGGTTGTCCGCACATCAGGATGGAGGAGGAGTTGCTGAGCCAAAGTCCTCAAAGATCTGGGCCCAGTGATAAAGACTAGACCGTGAGACACAAAGTATAGAGCATATATCTTCTTTAGACCAGCCAGTTTCCCAGTGACAGAGTGCGCAATCCTTCATATCACTGCTAATATGCGGGTAGACCATCACAGCAGATTGTGGAAGAGTGAGAGAGAGGATAGAAACCCGACAGAATGTGTCTATGGGCCAGAGAATATGGATTACTATATTAGGTATGACATCACTTATTTTTTATACAAAATCTCAAGGTTTTCCGGATACCCTGTAATATTTCCACAAAACAACAGACTTTTGACTCCTGATTTCGTATAGTCCCCTTGAGCTTCTACAATACCAATATGATTCAATTAAATATCCTTACAACTTCGCTGCCTTGTCAAGAAACCTTGTCTTGAATTCCTTAAGCTTATCAAATACAAAGTATATTGAATCTGAGGTCTTTACATTCCCCACTGTTTTCCATATGGAATGGGTGGATTCCAACACTATTCCATGGACTCCATATGGACTATTTTTAGGCTGGCAACCCAGCCATTTTTTTATTCCACACTCACTATGGAATCCATATGGAATGCCCATGGAATGGTGTATTCCATATGCAATCCATGGACTGGTCCATGTGGATTCCATGGAATTTCCAGTGAATTTAAATGGCAAATCCATGTACTATTCCATAAAGATTCCATGGAACAGTCCACATGGAATTCCATGGATGAACACCATTAAATGTGTTGTAAAAAATAGTGCAAACATCAAGAATCAAACCCTTGCCTCCACAACTCATCATGTGTGTGAACAAGAGGGTGTTCTTATGGCTATACTACAAGACCATTATAGGGGAACAAACTTAGCTTGCTAAGTCCTGCTGTAGCATGGTCATGCATAATCAAATGTTGGTGTTCGCCAATGTTCAATTTGGGTGTCACCCACAACCCTCAACCCTATCTCAACCACCACCACTACCATCCTTGATGCCCACACACTGCTGCCTCACCATCACCATCACCAGTGATGACCACCCATGCATCAACCAGGTGAGTCCCCTCCTACCTTCTCTTGCACCCTCTCAACACCAACTAGTCTTTTAAAGTCCAGTCTGGTTCGGTTTTTTGCCTCGAAACGAGGCAACTGGCAACTGCAACTGGTATAAACTGATCCAGATATTAAGGGACTGTAACTGGACTGCTTCGGTCCGGTCCTAATCGGTCCACAATGCAAAAATAATCGGTCTTTTATTGTAAAATTTACTGTACCAAATAATTTAAATACTACCTCACATACATTGCGTACATAGATAGATATTTTAATTTTCTGTAGACTGATCAAAAATTCAAGCAATTCCGTTAAGATTTGACTGAGATATGGCGAAAACGGAAAGGACATACATTCAAATTACATTTGTAGGTGCAACTCATTTTGGATCTTAAATAAATAACATCACATGGTACAAATGGTTATTTGTGTTGTTGTTATTTTTATGATGTCATATAGCTGTACATAAAATAATTATAGGGTCAGGTAAATTTACAACAAAATACATGTACAAAAAATGTTTTTGGCCATATCTCAACCATTTCTTGACTGTTTTTGATGATTCAGGGACCGAAAATTAAGTAAAAATGTGCGTGAGTAAGGTCAAACACATGACTGGACGAAAGACCGGTTGCAACCTGTATAAACCGGTCTTTTTCGGTTTTTAAATATTTACAAAACATGGCAACTGGCAACTGCAACTGATCCCAAATGTGGGCAACTGCAACTGGAAAAAGACTGGACTGTGGTTCAGTCCAGTTCAGTCCTACATAGATTTTCAGTCCTGTAGACTGGACCTGTGAACACTAACACCAACCCATCCACAAGGCCACTGCCACCACCCCAGCAAGGTCGACCCAGTTCCCAATGCCCACCCATCGCCTTCTCACCATCATCGACAAACCACAGCAACCCAACAATGACAGCCTGGACCCAAAACCCATCACCACATCACAGAGGATGACCACCAGATCCCACATGCCCACCACCCATTACCATGTCACTAACATCGATGAGCCAGAGCAGCCCCAATGACAACAGCCACCCAGATTCCAACACCTACCAACCACCCCCCTTTGCCACATCGTACACTGATTCAAGCACCCATTGTGTACAAACCAGGTGAGCCACCACCCATCTCCCTCATCTTCCCTTCTGACACCATACAGATCCTCTCCAGGACCCACTCATGTGTGTGTGACCACCACCACCACCAGCCCTGTTGCTGAAGCCCAGAAACCCTAATGAGACCACCCCAGTGACGACCACGGAACACCCCCACATTCACAGACCACCCACATCCATCCAGAACCCAAGACCCATGCTAATGTGGCAACCAGATGACAAACAACAACATTGGTCGTCATTTATCATCATCGTTCCTTTGGACACCTCACCAATATGATCATGCATAGTGTTTAAAGGTCCAGTCCATAGGACCGAAAAAAAGACCGAAACAGGACTGAACAGGACCGATTAGGACCGGACCAGTGGTCTATTTATGGACCGGTCTTTTGCAGTCCGGTTGCTGGTCTTTCTTTCTTTTTAATATTGTAGGACCGCAAAAAGACCGGTTTAAATCGGTTGCAACTGGTTAAGCGTCACGTGCATTACACAGCCTCGTAACGACGATTATTACTTTTAATTTGACCCTTTTTTCGTCAAAAACGGTCAAGAATTGAGAAAGATACGACTAAATATCTTTTTTTACAAGCTTTTTATTCATAAAACTTGTATTGATTATAACTCACTCATATTTTAATCATTTTGATTCATTTAATTTTTTCATCTGAGGATTTAAAGTAGAGGAATATTACCACTAACCATCAATGTAGATATGCATCACACATTTTATTGTTGTCACATTACATTTTGCCTGAGTCTTTAGCAGATGAAATTCGATTTTGGTCATAGCTCTGTCAAATATTCATTAAATCTCTTGAAATCTGGTCAAATGACGGGTATTTACAGGCTCTACTATGCTATATAACTCGTTTAATTTTCAGAGTAATGATAGTTGAGATAAAAATGATTTTTATTGGTACAAAAAAAATTACACCAAAAAACCGGTCTGAACCAGTCTTTTTTGGTTGCGTGGACTGCAAAAGACCGGTCCTAGGTGGTCCGGTTCAGTCCCCGCAATATCTGGGTCGGTCCTGGACCGGTTGCGGTCCACGGTTGCGCGTTTTGGGCGCAAAAAACCGGACTGAACCGGACCTTAAAACACTAATCATGCAGCTACGATACAAAAGCAAGACATGACATGACATGGCCAGGATATGGTGACTAGGATGTGAGGGCAATGACACAACACCATGACATGGCTACGACCATGACGATGACAAACAACCTGATGATGCTGAACCCCACTCCCCCTCTCCTTCTCTAACATGAGAACCAGATGCCATGTTGCTGTCAGCGATATGGCAACTACACAACACACAACAACAAGGTACAACAACAAACAAATGACAATGCCAAATGATGGTGAAGGACCACAAAAGACAAAAATGAACAATGATGAATGACCAGTACTTTACCCTCCCCCACATAATCCACATGGACTCCACTGGACTCCACTGGACTGCCAACTGTATTCAACACAAATCTGGACTCCACTGCACTGTCAGCCATTCTCAGTGCAAACTGGACTCCACTGGACTTCAGTGGACTGTCAACCACATTGCCAGATTCCAGCAGAATGTTGGAATTCTTTTCATAATCTGCAAGAATGGTAGGAACCTAAAGTTCCTGTGAATTCTTGCAGGTTCTGAGTGTAATACCAAGTTTGTTCCCATGGATTCCATGTTCAATCCTGGTTGATTTGCAAATTCCAGAGGGTGTCACTATCAATCAATATTAAAAAACATATTAATGGAAATATGTAAAGTAACAACTAATATAAGTCACTTACTACAAAGTACATTGCAAGTAACACATCAACATTCATTTCATCATCATTACCTTTTGTTGTTGTCATCTGTTGTCATCCTGTTGCTGATATGCCTGCAACACTGTACTTAACTCTCCCCCTGGTATTCCCACCGGAATCCGGCAGACTGCTGGAATCCCAGTCTAGTCCAGGTAAAGTCCAGCATTCCGGCTGCAGTCCTGGCGGAATATTGTGGGACTATTGCGTTCCCACTCTAGTCCGGTCATTCCCACTGGATTCCAGGTGGAATACAGTGGGAATACAGTGTTCCAACTCTCTCTGACTGTTTCTTAGTGTCATGTGACTTATTCTATGGTACTAATTATTGATCCTCAGCATTCTTTGTAACAGTCATATTTGAACCTATAGAATTTAAATGCTATTCAATAACTACCTAAAAACTATTTACAAATCTAAAGAGAAACAGTACGTAAAGGTAAAATACGGGGGTCTGGGGTGGGGTCATGCGTCGTGTCGTGGTCGTGCGTAGTTCGTCGTGGTCGTTCGCTGTTCATCGTAGTGGTGGGTGGTGCGTCATCTGTCGTTGTGGTGGTGCGCCGTGGTTGTTTGTGGTTTCTGGTCCGTCGCGCGTGGTTTTCGGTTGCTGTTCGTCGTTGTCCACTGCCTTCCGGCGTCGTTTCGCACTGTGACATGGCGGCAGGCCTCCCCATTGGGGAGGGGGGATGTGGGGACTAGATGTCGACCGCCCGCTGTCGGTCGACAGTGGTGGCATCGCGTTAGTTGGGTGATACTGATCGAGGTGGATGAGGGGGTGCTTACTTTATTAAACATAAACCGACGATGATGACGATGATTATCGTCGTCGTCGTCGTCCCTTGCCCCTTCTCGTCGTCCCTTGTTGTCGGCCTGGGTCGCCTGTGCCCGTTCATGGGCGCTGGCTGTCGTTTGTGGGCTGTGGTGGGCAGTGGCGGTCGTTTTGGTTCGTTTTCAAGGGTTTGTTGTCGTTTTCGGGCGTTCATTGTCGTTTTTGGGCAGTCGTTCTCGTTTTTGGGCAGTCGTCTTCGATCGTGGTCCGTTGGGGTCGACGTGGTGGCGGCGCGGACGTTGGTCGTGGGCGTCGTGTTTTGTTTGTGGCCGCGGTGTTGTTGGTGTAGTGGTGGTGATGGTGGTGCTGGTTGAAGAAAATAAGTTACGTCACAAGTTGTGACATGTGTATCATGTACAAACACGCACGTGAGATCATCTGCAGATGACTTCACGTGACGATCACGGACTGGTCCCATTGAATTCCGCTGTCCGTTCTGCAGAATTCTTGTCAGTCCGGCGGAATCACATCGGACTGGACACGGAATAATAAGACTAAACTAAAAAACATGAATTCCCGTTGAATTCCGTGTAAATTCCGCCGGAATGTCAAATTCCGTGATCAGTCCGGCGGAATTCCAGGACTCCAGCCGGATTCCGGGCGGAATACCAGGGGGAGAGTAAAGACCTCCTGCAACACAGTAGGTATGTCTGGGAAACCCAAAACAAACCAGAACCTGTAGGCAAAATATATTTGGAGCAGGTAAGCACTGCACTAAGTGGCTCTCAAAGCACAAAATAGAATTCCCTAGCTTCTTGAAATAGAATATGCAGAGTAGATACAATTCTTAATATAAGATAGGAGTGTGCTTATCACCACTGTCACTGCATCTTGTCAATGTTGTGTTGTTTTATTGCCATTGTGTCATTGTTAGAGTTTCTGGTGTTGGTGTATTCCTGGTAATATACATTTGTTAGTAATTGTAGTTTTAATGTAAACTTATGTATAGTATCATTCTGAAGTGATTGCATAAGTAAGAACCATGAGGCAAGTAGATTTGAAGATCACCTGTTGAAATTCACAAATGAAGTTCAGAAGTAGCATTTGCATCAAATAAAAAAATAAGTTCTTTAATTAACTGGTAACTGTTATAGTACCTTCAGCTATATTGCTCATTCCTTACCCATTCCCTCTTGTTCCATTCCCACTTAAGTCACCCCACTGCCAACTGACTATTAGTCTTGCCAACTCCAGGTATATTACATGACTAAAAGTCTGGTCCAGATTTATGTTTTATATATATATGGCTCATAGAAAGCCATGAAATCTAAAATATATTCTTGAAACATGGACCCTGAAATGTCACACAAAAATTATAATGTCTGTGTCACACCTGCAAAAATATTTTGCAAGAGAAATGGAGTAAGGATATATTTTTGATGAGTGGACCTTGAGATGTCACTGTCACACCTTAGAAATATATTTTTCTGGTCTGTAGGGGTGTCAGGGGTCCTAGTTTCAGCAATTTGGTTTTAATCTTTTGGCCCATTGATAATTATTGTCCCTTGACCTGATTGTTATTATCTGTAGACAGCTGACAGCTGTCTGTAATGATTATTTGTAAGTACTAGCATAGTCATTTGATATGGTTGTAATGGAGGATCCAATTCCTCAAGGACATTAGCATTCTTTCCATTTACAGTCATTTTCCATTCTAACTCTTTGATGTTGCTCATATTGCAAATCATGTTGCTTTAGTAGCTACATGAAGTAGACACATGTTGTTATTATTATCTCTTATCCCAATACCACTGCAAAGTCATGACTGAGGAGGTTTTCCACTGTACTTCACTTCTGACTAGTCAGTGTTATTGTTCCAAGATTGATCACTAAAGCTTTACTCTCAGACTGTACATGCTACTAGACTTTGCTAAAACTCTGAAAAAATTCATCACACTCTTGACCTTCTCCTGTTTGTAAAGTTCACTTAGACTCGCAAGCCAGTCACGCTTGCAAGCTCTATGTCATGATGGTCACAGGACATTACGAAGCACATGACAAGGGAAGGGTGAGCTTGTCGAGCAGACTGGAAACTCTTGTCACCCATAATCCATTTGGTGGAGAGCTGATTTGCCCGCCAAACCAGAGGGGGTCACTTCAACAAAAAAAAGCTTCAAGTTCAAAAAAAAAAAACACCCCAAAGTTAGTATACAAAAGTTGGTTTTTACAGCTAATAGAATAAAAAAGAGTATAGAACATTTTTACCAAAAAAATGAATTTGTTGACTTCGTCGTTTTGAGGTCTGTGCACATTGTCCAGAATTAGCTCTATTGTCCAACTTGTCATTCCACCCCTTGCACCTCTGGTCCTCCCATTGCATCCTCTACAGGCCCTCGCGGATGACTGAACGAAACAGGCTTGGAAGATGAGTATGAAGGCTTACCAGATTTGGCAATAACTTCGGACTTGTGGCGATCCTTATGACAAGGATTTTTTTTGCTGATTCCCCAACCCTTACACAACTAGAGGAAGAAGACGTGGCTTTAGAGATGGATGATTTGGTGCTGGATCCTGGGATGGATTGGGATAGTGACAAGCAAGGAGATAGTAATGAGGACTTGGACTGAGGTTGTGTGCACAGACCCATTAACGACCACAAAGTTACTTCGAAAATTTCTAAAAAAGTTGATATACTCAAATCTACTCCTCTCAAAAATCACTTTTTGTATACCCTCCTTGAGCACTGTTTTTCATCATTCTGCACCCATTTTGGCTAAGTGACCTCCTCTGAAATGGCAGGGAGATTTTCGCCCTCTCAAAGTGGTGATAAGAGTAACCAGCCAGCTTTTCAAATTGATGAGTCATGCAAGTCAATTATGTAATTGAAAAGCTGGTGGGGACGAGCCTAAAGTTCACTAGCAGAACATCTACTACAATGGTCATGTGGTATATCATGTGACATGTCATGTGACATGTCATGTGACCTATCAAATATGACATGTCATGTGATGCAGTTATGTGATCTATACTACTGCCAGCAGTAGTGTGCACTTTTTCATTACAAAAGTTTGTACTGTATGTCCAACTTTTGTAATCTTTTGTAGTCTATTAGTAAAGTTTGTAGTCTATCAGTAATATTTTGTAGTCTCTTAGTATCAATTTATGTTTTAGGATATGCACCTTCCTTTTTGGGCGATTGTTCCCATGATACAATGGTTGTAGCCCCTTCTCTTAGCTTTCTAAATGTGTTGAAATCATATTGTTTGGTGTTGTTTCCATTGAGAAAAATACAACCAAAAAAAAACAGGACACTTTGGAAAATCTTTTACCTCATATCTCAACAACAGAAGGACTTTAGAACATGATTCCAACTGATTCTGAAAGCCACAGTTCAGGGCTACAACATTTGTTTTTTGACCATTGCCATTGAATGGACCCTGACAGGGATAATCATCCTTATCTTGTTTTTCTTCACTTTTTTGTCCAACCAGATGAGATTTCCTTTTTTAAGACATATGCAAATGACCCTGACATGGACCCTGAAAGCATTGCCTCCATACATAGTATGTACCATCTCTATTTTTTCTGCTATTTTATAGCTATTTTTCATTTTTGCACAGCCATACTGTCCATATTTGGAAATGCAACCTTGACCCTGAAACAGGACACCCAACATTTGTCATCAACCATCCCCTATTTTTTGCTTTTGCTTTTTTTTTTTTTGGCACAGCCACACCTTTCATATTTGGAAATGCACCCTGGCACTTCAGTCATCCACTGCTAACTGACTATTAGTCTTGCCAACTCCAGGTATATTACATGACTAAAAGTCATGTCCAGATTTATATTTTATATATATATGGCTCATAGAAAGCCATGAGATCTAAAATATATTTTTGAGACATGGACCCTGAAATGTCACACAAAAATTATAATGTCTGTGTCACACCTGCAAAATATATTTTGCAAGAGAAAAGAAGTAAGG